>DWUN01003321.1:0-12226 GCA_018249975.1 Passova gellias
TACAAACTTACATTTCCATTTTATTATTATATTTTCTATTAGTAGACAACTTAAATAAGACTAGTCGTGTTTTTTTTCTTATATAAATATAGGTAACAGAAAATAATAGTAATAGTAATAATAATAATAGAGACAATTCCACACATTGGTATCTATTTGAAATTAGACAATCAAATGTTAGTGAGAATGGCAGCCGGACAGCTAATAAAACACATATACATATAATATATGTACATTTTTATTGCAACCAGGCAGAGAAAACGAATGTGTTCATCACATAAGTGTTTGTCCTGGACGGCTATCGAACCCACAACTACCGGTTTAGCAATCATGGTCTCTAATCACAAAACCACGAGGCCAGTCTATATGTATAAATAAGCGAACAGAAAAAGAAAATATAACACCGCAAACTAAATCGCGACAGTAACATAAGTTATGAGGTTTACTGAACACTCGATTCACTTAATATCACACACTACAATGTCGTAAAGGTGATGTATGCGACATAAAAAAGAGTTTGCTCCTGATTTATCTGTCGGGTCTAAAAATTGAATGCGCATATTATATACTACGTTCTTAACCAAAATTCATTTTTGTATGGAATAAAGGTAAGCGATATCTACGCCGTAGAACGACAAGACTTGTAAATTATATTAATATGTAATATCTCAAAATATATTAGAAGATTGAGTTTTACACTTTTCTGTTGGGAGTAAGGTTACATTTATGTCTGGCACCACCTACGCTAAGCGTCCCCATACTGTCATAGTCATAGATCTTAAATAAACCAGATTACGAGTTGTATGAAAGGAAATGTATTTTGCCTGCAGTATAATAACTTATCATTTTCCTCGACAATTATATAATTTAAATTGGGTAAAGAACAAAGAAATTTTTCACGGAAATAAACATCACTCGGTAAAAACGTTTTTCGTCTTTTTCTTCGTGCCTCAATGTGGAGGAATCCTTTAAGAATCATCCGCCGGTAATCGCATTAAGTGAGCGCCGTTTAATTAACGATAAACCTAAATGAATATTTTAACCAGAAAATAAAGGTGAATACCTTGGTTAAAACTATAATGACGTCCGGTGCGGTAAAATTTGGTAAGGTTTTTATTTAATAGAATACACATAGCTTAATTTGTTAACTGCTATCATAAAAATCGTGAAAAAACTAATTACAGTAGGTATAAGATACGTTGTATAAAATAGCAATTATCAATCATTCATTCATTCATCCAATTATCAGTTGTAACAGCTTGTAGAAGTTTCCTTTTTCAAATTATACCATTAAAAAGTAGCCACGAAATCTACGTAGCTCTTGTCCATGCAGTTTTAAATAAGTTTGATTAGCGTTTCTAAGCCGAGTTTATAATTAGTCAAAAGTGAGCAACACACTGCGGGGCAGGCCGCCATGGGCAAAGCTTATCAAATATGTACGTACCTGCCTCTAGCGTCCTGTGTTCTCCGGGATTTATTTAGGATATGCATGAGGGTACAATTTAAATTTTAAACGGATTGCGCCCTTGGATTTCGGACCTGTGTTATGTTTGGTAAATCTATCACTGCCCGTGCAACGCGAGCCCAAATTTAATTTTGTAGCCCTAAAGCTCCGATTCGATTATTAATAGTCGCTTAATTCAGTGTAATCCCATGGGGTTCAGTGCGCGATGCAGTAATAAAAGCTTACACGACTACCTATAATAGCCATTAATGTATGAATATTTATAAATATTCCCATTAAAATGTTACGAACGGCTTCAAAGTCGCATAACATTGTACATATACGATAAGGTATGGTTCAAGAGCTTCAATACCTATAATATTCATAATTATCATGTCGCTTGAACATTGTTTAATATACTTGGATCGTAAACAGATATTTTATTTAAGATTATTTGAACGTAAATGTTACTTTATATTTTCCTCATTCGTCATGTATCCATAATATAATCAGTAGGTATCTATCTTTTCCGCGAACCGCAAATTAAGTGTCAAACCACCAAATGTATTGGATGTCCTCCTCTGCCACACAATAAACATACGAGTATGTACCTTATATATATTATAGGTTTTGTCTTGAAATAATCGTACACGTAACATAATACGAAATGATAAAATTTGAATTGTATTGTAATTACAAATGTGTAGTATATCTTTCTGTCGGTAATGTATATATACATATAATAAAACTGTAGAAGAGTTCAATTCTGTGCATTGAATTAAAAACTGAAATAAATACCCCTAGAGGTCTTCATAGATGTAACACTAGTCAAAAAAAAAATTTAAATGATTTGCCAGTCTGTTGTTCGGCTTTCGCGCAAAAACTGCTGGACGGATTTTGATGAAACTCTTTTTGTTATATAGCCCTCGGCAACATATAGGCTATAATTTATTTTGAAATACTTCAAATGCTGCCCAAAGTCACTATTCCACGTGGACGTAGTAGCGGGCAAAAGCTAGTGCTTAATAAATAAATAACACTCACTATTCTTAGTGAAGGTGACAATCTTGAGCACCTTCCCGTAACGCTGGAAGATGGAGTACAGCACGTCGAGCACGATCGGATACAGCATGTGTTCAATGATCACACGGAGCACGGTGTTGGGACCACCCTGTATCACGAACAAAACTTATAATTACTATACCATCACGCCAGGTCCCTAACGGCGCAAGCAGAAAGCACCGAGTATCAAATATCACTGTCGTAACAAAACATTTGAGTAAAAACATTTTCCTCAGCTTGTATCGATAATTCTGGATGATTGTCTTTTCTTTACTTTTCAATCTTATCATCTGTGAAAATCCGCAGAATAATGGGAACAAGGAAAAAAGTGGCAAGTGGAAGAGAATAGGAAACTTGGTCGGACAGAAAGAAATATCATTTTTATTTTCGTTTATACCAATTAACTAAGTGACTCTTTGACTTTATGAATTTATTTTTATATTGAATGCTGATGCGGATTAATTTGGAATTGTTTTTTCGTATTTTGCCGAACAGAAAATCTGCGAATGAAAAATATTATCAATACTAAATAAGTACCTATAATGTGGAATTTATGACCACAATACCTATTGATTTAAACATTTCAGTTCAATTGAAAAGGTGAAGTAAAAATGTTTTAACTCAAAAACTAAGATTAAGCGGAATAGATCGAGTACACGGCTGTCAACAATATTCCCTATCAATCGAGCTGTACAACTATTAATTTTGCTTAAGTAATTATTATTTTTCATAATATGATGCTACTTTTTCGAAATGTGAATAATTTTACTTTAAATGAAACACTTACAAGCAATATTTAAATCAAATATCATTCTACTAAGAAGAGCTACACAAAAAAGACCGCGAATAAAAACGCCAAGAGGTTGTTCTATAAGGAAAAGAACAATTAATTTTCAGTCAGTGTCGTAGTATGAGAGAATAGACCACTTTGATCGTGTTGTCCGCCTTAGTTGTAAACAAAAACCGTACTTTGCAGAAAGAACGAACTTTACACACTTTTGGTAGACAATTAATAAAAATTATTGTCAAATTCACATTACGAAATGTTTAATAATTTTTAAATCTCTGTAGAATAAGACATTTAATATACCCAAAGAATTAAAAACTGCGCTGGTCTTAGTCAAAGAGATAAGTAATTTAATCTTATACGAAATGTACCTCATATGATAAGCGGTGCCTAACAATATTGTTAATTTACTTTGTATGAAAACTATAAAAAAAATGTACAAAAATAAATGCTAGGAGATTTTGTATACAGTAAAAGAACGATTAATTTGCACCGAGCGTTGCAGTATGACAGACTAGACCACTTTGATCGTTTGTTCGCCGTACTTTGTATAATAGACGCTCTCTGGATGCACTTTCCAGAGCTTTGTAGCCATTCACATTATAGCCGGCTTCAGGTAACGAAAGGCCTTTGGCGTCTACAAATAAGATTTACGGATGAATTTATAATGTTCAAGATGAAAATCACAATCACTATACATTTTCCCCGAGCGCCTATTCGGTTATTATAAAACGTTTACTTGTTAATTGTTAAGCCGATTTTCACTACAAAATGTGTTAAGTAGATACTAACAGCCCAGATTTTATTCCATTATTTTCACCTGGTTTTGAATAAATGATTTTTATTAGTTAAAATTATTTAATATAGCCTATGCTTAAACACAAAATTAATCCAACACAGTCGTGTGTATCTTTTAAGCACACCTTTAAATTGGGAACATTCGGTGAGGCGTTGGGTAAAAGTACAGCGTTTGTGATTCATACCTGAATTTCGGTTCCGCCATTGGCAGGTTGCAGAGCCGCACCAGCGCCCGCGACTATAGCAGCACCGGCGGTGTTGGAGATGACCTGAGCTGCTTGAAGCGCGGCCTGCGCCGACGCCGACTGTAGAAAAGAATACTTTTTTACCTTCAATAAAATATTTATAAGGCTTAAGAATCAATTCTACATAGTTGCCAAAAGTACAGTAAGACTCAGTACGTGCAGTTAATGAAAGTGTTGATTATTTACTTGACAAATATATTTAATGTACACATATAACATATTATAATGTAAGAAAATATAGCGTTGTCAAATATTTATTTCTATATACCTACGCAAACATATTTCGTACAACACGATCACGCAACAAACTATTCTTAAGATAATAAAATAACATTTTAGTGTCGTATTCTCGGCACTGTCACAACATTGGAGGAAATAAAGCACATTTATGGTCACGTAAAAAATAAATATGTCCTGTCTTGTAAGTATCCTGACAATGGGAGGTAATACCGGAGGGTTGTTATCTGCAAGTGGCAACCAGCTTCGAGTGTTCCAAGACCAACAGATAACATTGACCGCATCAAACAAAGGGACGCCATAAACTTATTTTGTATTGGGGGACCATTCGTTACATTGTTAGCAATAGGGGTGCGGGTGCCACTGCCGAGAGACCTTTGCGTTACATTTGAACAAACTACAAAAGAGAGATAATGAATTTGTTTCATATATTGTCACAATTTCTATACATATTCAATTGCCGGTATACAAGTCGTTCGAACCATTTTGCGAAACAAAACAGTTTTTTTTTTGCTATGTACAAGTATAGATACTTGTACATAGAAATCACTACTTAAAGACGTCAGAAGTAATTAATTCAGTTAATCCTTGATCATTGAACATTTTAGAGACTTGTTAGTAACTATTGGAATAATAGCGTTTGCCGTAACCAAGTAATTATATTAGTTAGCAGAGGTAAATTCATTTGTGAATCAAACGCTAACAATGTAGAAACAGCTCGAGAAGGAAATAACTACAATTTAAGCGCTCGAAGCTGTATTGTAAGTAGTTGAAAGTTTTTCACTCTCGATCAGTCAATATGAAAGCTGTTGCACTTTTGCCAATGAATCAATGCTACAACTAGTTTAAGAAATATGAACTTAATAACAGTATTCTGTTACGTGATATTGTTTTTTTTATTTTTCATTTTTAAACTTAAAAATTATGTTTAAAAGTGCTTACACACTTGTGCCATTCTCCGGGGAATATGTCACGCACAGGCAGTGACACTTCCGGAACGGCGACAGCGTTTTCATTGAATTCTCAACACCTTCAAAAACAACGTTCGAAATTGAAAAACGCCATAAAACCGTAAACAACGCGTGTGTAAAATACACGTAGGTACGTACGGCCGAACGCCACGATCACACTCGGGGCCCGGCACTCTTTGATCCTATATTTTCACATGGCTTTGTGCTCGACGACAGGCTGACACGCGTGCAGGCCAGACACAAAAATAAGGCTTTAACCGTGTCATGGTAAGCCTGCCGCCGACGGCAAAGGCTCCAGTACAAATTCGCCTCGATTTGTCCGTCCCCTTCCATACGTTCCTTTTCCCCTTTCATGTACACCCGAAATTCCATAACTATTTAATTTCACGAGGGAAATTATTGTACACCTAATTTTTTTTATGGAATTTTAATCGGGTACATTATTACCTATAATGGTAGGGGGTTGCCTGTAGCGAATATACCTATAATATGTAAATACATATATTTGTTTGAAACGCCCATTTTCAATACTTCCGTTTATTTAGGTTGTATTTATGATTGAAAAACAAAAAACTACATACGTTCTACCGTGATCTCTGACGTACACATATATGTAAGTAATGCTGACGTCTTTCCCGACGGGAAGGAGCCTATAACCGCTATAATAGTTCATAGTTCGCACTATGGGCGCTTTTGGCAATCCAGTTATTTAAATGGCGTTCAGCAAGTCCTCCGCACTGCATGTTATTCAAAATAAAATAGGAAATCAGTTTAAAATTGTACAAAGAGACAATTAAAGTGGCCCGGACAGCGGCATTGAATAGGTTAACATTCGCGAGAAGCGCAATCTTTCAACTCGGCCACCGGCAGACGTTCGAGCGTCCGCGTCGTTGCGACAAAATAACTTCTTCTTTTGCCATCGGCGAGTTCTATTCAACCGCCACAAGAGCTTTCGCGTGGCGTGATTGATCAAAGCCTTATTGTAACTTCTTTAAAATGCACCGACGGTCAATGAAAGCTTGTGAAGCAAAGTTTAAACTAGTTCATACCGAGTTCAAGTGAAAATTTTAAAGTATTAGCATTAAACTAATTTTAGACAATAGCAATTTTAATCTAACATTGGACTCTTTCAACCTATAGAGAACCATTTTGACCATCGAAATTAGTTACGAATTCATTTAATGACTGGTTAAAGCATCTTGAAAGCGACAAAAACATGTGCGGAATGTAGACATAGTATAGCCATTATTAAGTGCGCCTGTTCACCCAAATACGTCATTATAAGTTTTACTAGCGTGTGACACAAAGACGTCTAGGAGTCGTGACAACTTAGGGTTATGTCCCAAATGTACTTCAGTATAATAGGACATAATTATTGTATTTTTCGCTTTGATCGTTTCGTTTAGACACAAGTCTATGTATGTCTTTTGGATGTTTTAGGGCAATTATTTTAACACGGCTACTACCTTTAATGTATCTAATAGTAACCTTAATAATGTTATAACAATTCGTGTGGTCCAATTAATATACTATACTATAGTAAATAAAATTCCCTTCGGAGCTTATTAATGCATTGATGGAGATTAAGTACATCGTAAGCACTAGGCAGCTGCTTTGTAAAGTCATTGCTAGTTTAATTCATAGCTAAAATATTTCTATCGCTAACAGCATATGATATTGTGTTCGGGATCGAAATCAAGGAGAAGGCCATACTCATCCGTGGGACGTGTTAGAATGTGGGTTGAAGATACATTTTTGGCTGGTTTATTATTTAGATAAAAAGGGATAAACAATTTTTGCATTCTTACTTTAATGATGACATTGCTTGTCAAGCGCGTGTCACATCATTATGATGTATATATATTTCAACACTCCGAGAGGAAGTAGACGTGACAGGCAGTCAGGATATCACCGAGCCGTTCGGGGAATGAGTTACCCTGCATTATTGGTTAGAGAGAAAATATTTTTCTTTTCGTATTTGTAAAATGTTTCACGACCTGTACGAATTTACTTTTTCCTCCCACGTCTCTCAATTTCACGGAAAAGTATAAAATGTTCAAAATAGAACGGTGTTTAACATAATATACAATTACAACAAAAAACAAAAATTAAACAACTTACAACGATAATAATTAGGTGTAAACATAAAACGTTAGAAAATACGCTTGGTGAAAAAAGTTTTCCCTGTGCGAAGCTTATCAAAAGTCCACGAATCTATCCAATATGATAATAACACACAGATAAAGAATAACAACATATATTTGTGTGTACAAAAGGAACTAAGCTTTGTGACATTCTTTATTATATCCGCTTTGTTTCTCATAGGAGTTTCAAAGATAAAAGAAACTTCAACGAAACGTATAAGTTGGCTAGAGAAATGTTATTATTATTTATTTTCGTTTGCTTATATTTATATTATATTCGTACAAATACCACGAATACAATCGTTTCTGTCGTATAACAATTGTTGTTAGAACTATTTGCGTTTTGGCATAAAGTGTGGGTTGTGATTGTCGCTTGCATGTGATTACGTCGCAATATTACGGGCGACCATCTCAAGCTCAGCGACCATGATAAGCTTCAATAGAACGTTACACTCATAAAAACTTGTCGTAACTAAGCTCTCGTAGATACTTTTCCCGTCGGTCTCCGTGACCCCGTTACGGATAGTATCTAGGAGACGATATGACGCGTGTGGCACGCATGCGGGCGAGGCTTGCAACCCGAAACCTACGTGACAGGAAAAAGACTATAACTCAATTTCAAAGTTTTCCTTTATTCTACTCGTATAAAATAAAATATATTATACAAACTATTATTAATAAAAATATTGTACAAACATTTACACTCGTCACTAAGTTCACGTTCTACGTGTAACGACCGGAAAAATGTGTATCATATTTACAAAATAATTGGAAGCGTTTTTTTTCATTTCACTAAAAATAACTTGTGAAGTTTTTAATTTTACAAAGTTTAGCAACAATATAAACGGCATAGAATAATCGTAGTAAACGTTACGAGGCCTCGAGTCACAGGCTTCGTAGACAAACAATCACACGACAGACACCTATCTGTATCCGTTTTGAGTTTAATCATCACATTAATTAGCGATTGTGTTTAAACAGACGTCTGTTTGTCCTCCGCTGACAATTAATTCAAACATCTATTATAGTATTGGCTGACAAACACAAAGATAATTAATACTGTAATTAAATTGTTTGTAAACTGTGTTTTTTACGTCATAACGATAAGAGTAATTTTGATTATTTAAATTTGTTCGTGGATATCGCTAGGCGCAAGTTTTTGATTGCAGTTTTCTACAGCAAGTTCTTGTCTATTGTGAAAAATAGGAAGACCTGGATTCCGTCGCCAGAAATGTTAAGAATGTTTATGTGGACAGTCGACAAGGGGCTGGCTTCCCTTGAAGAGTATACTATACACACGAAGGGACTCGTCATTGGGATATAATAAGACAGGCATAAATAATATGTCTTGAAGATATATTGTCACATCACTAGAAAACGACTGGGTTATTTCTCTGCAGAATTAAAAGAGCCTCTTTTCTAAACGGCTTCAAATGCAAACATACCATAAAACATATATACCTTCAACACAGTGAGAAAAACGATAAATACGATTTCAAACGATCTCTTTGTAAATTTTCCCCGTATTATTTATGTTCAAGTGAACGGAACAACATTGTTTAATTTTCAATATTTCCTTTTACTGATATTCAAGACAACATAAATCTTGTTTTATCAAAGTAATACGAATTTATTGTTATCAATAAATAAATTTTATTTCATCAAACCGAATCTTAAACTGTGTCAGAGTGCTCGTAACTCAGTCGCGGTTGAAAATACAGGGGAATGGTGAAGTTAGACACTGCGCTCGGTTGGTATTTGGTTGGGTGACCGTTAGCAATAGCAAATTTTTAGGATGTTGCCGAGCTTCGGAAAACGCGTTAGGCATTCGGTCGCGGTTTTCATTATTGAGTAACGGTCGTCGCACCTCACCGGGCGCCTTGGGGGCGGTTCGAATACATTCAATGGACGGATTGGCCACTAACTAGTGTCACCGCTTATCCGCTCTGGAACCTCATGATCTTATCGATGTTTATATCCAGGCTTTCAATTATCGCATGCCTTATATTGTGCAATAAGCACTCAATTATTATGAACATTTGTACTAAAAGCTTTTATTTAAAATTAATCATGGGTGCCTCCGTAATTTTTAGAACAAGAACTAATGACAATTCGCAAAAAAGGTATAATTATGTAGCCTTATTAATATATCCGTTTGGCTGTTTTACATTGAAATGTAGTAGTATTCAAATGGAATTCAGCTAGAATTATTCTGCCTAATTTGCGTTTCACGGAGAAGCCAAACGCCCTAACGATATCGAATGGCGAGTCGGTTGTTGCTAGGGAAATTAATAGATAAGAACAATTTCCCATCGCTCAACGTTGCGGCCCACCGAATTGTTCAAGGTTTATTATTATTGATACGTTTCACGGATAAACGAAACTAATTAAGCGTTTTAATTAATCCCACCATTCGGTGTTACGTTACAGTTATTATTGATTTCCTGCTTCGTTGCAAGAGCTTCCCGATAAGATATGGAAAGATTCGTTTACGAGGTTCATCACTAATATCCATTACAAATCATTATTAGTCTCCGTTGTATGGGGGTCTAATAGACTTCCATCCAATTACAAGTTTATTGGCGGGATAGTAAAAGTGAAGTATTAATTTGGCGGTAGGCGAATTATCTGGCTTTAATTCCTAATGAGTTTGGTTGGTTTTGCTATTACTGTCACGTCTTACAAACTGTAAAATAGCTGTATTTTTTTGTTTCGATCTGCAAATCCGAAAAAGTTTATTTTCAAATGTCAACATGTGATGATGATGTGACATGATGTGCGTTGTCCTACGTGAGGCCATCATTTATCATTGTATCATTTCATTTCTAATGAAAAAAAATTAAAAAAAATCAAAACAACAGTATATACCTAATTATGAGGATTAAGCTATAGTATAGAGTGGTTATTTACCTTAGTTGCGAGGAGACGTGGGTCAGATGTTAGAACAAGAAAAAGAGATACAGAGAAACACAAGCGACGATATTAAAGAGCGTAGAATATTTTTAATGCTAGACGATGTTGAAGGAGGTTGATTAACTCTGTATAACAGTACCAGGTGAGACTCGCCGTAAAAACTAAATTAACCGAAAATATGTTTAAAGCGCATCTTTTCGTTCCAGACGTTATGATTGCAAATTGTGCAAACGGTAAACTTCAGTTTGCAATAAGTTTTTGCATGAAAGGTAAGTCAGTTTGGCGGGTTGTTTAATTATATGCATGTATTTTTTAATGATAAATAAATTAAAAAAAGAACAGTTGTTGTCTGCCGTTTGCCTCAGATGACTGCTATTTTGTAATTAAAATTATTTTAATAGAATTTTCTTCTTCCTTCTTTTAAACATTAAATAGTTAATCTATATTCTTTTTCAGGAATCAAACTACGTAATAATGAAGTCGTACATATAAAATGGAAACAAAATCAGATCCGCCGTTTTAACGTTTTCATTTAGCAGGTATGTATAAAAGTTTCAATATAACGTATTTAAATAGATGAATCAAAAAATTTATTTATCCAATACTTAGAGATGAATAAATTAGTATTATCCAAATGTAAAATAACTGTTACAATGTGTGTAAAACATAAAGTAACATATTATACATAATAAGACAGAAGTGACTTTAAATAGCGGCAAAACATCAATATAGCACCTACGATGTCGCTCATACGGACAAAATTATTAATTATAGTGACGCAGTGGAGCCAAAAAAGCGACGCGCAATTTCTGAGCTGATTATGTGTTAATTGAATAGTGTTATCTAAATTGCGATGCCCTAACAAAGGTTATATTAACAGTTTCACTGCAGACCGCATTCGGGGACGATATTCCCTCATCGGACGAAATGGCTTTAATGCTCCATTGCACACCGCAACGTAATCCGCTTGTACTTGTGACGTGGCTAATTGAACTATCGTTACGTTATTAACGGGAGGAACACTACAGACGTCCCGCCTCCCGTCGGATGTCGGTCGACACGAACCGGCCGAAAAGTAATAACTGCATTCCGAATCGAATGAAAAAAAACAGGACACAACACACGCTCAACTGAAATATTTCCCTTACATAGTCAAAGTGATTTCGATACGCTCTTGTTTTTTTTTTTTTGCCAGCTGAAAGTATGAAAGCTTCCAGTTATTTATTCATCCGTCCGCTACAACAAAACTCGGCTCCAATACGATTCTGAAAGGTTGCAGGTATAAGCGCCAGTGTAAAGTGTGTAGTATCCGGTACGGACTAGATTGAATCCTGAGCGACATAGGCAAGTCTGACTTTATAAATTTTCGTTTCGCACTGAATGCCTTGCTAGGTTTTGAATTCTGTTTTTTTTTTAGGGAGACGAGCTTCGGTCAAACCCGTGTGTTTTCTGCCTCATAATACTTACCACAATAATGTTCTATGATACATTAATAGTGACAACTTAAGAAGTGCACGATAATGAATTTAACCCTAGAACAGTCGCGCATTTCTATAAAACGCGAGTGATCGCGTGGGGAGCATTTTGCCGCCCAAACTCAATCATTGCTTTTTTGCTAAATTTTA
>DWUN01003322.1:0-12225 GCA_018249975.1 Passova gellias
ATTGTTACTTAATAAATAAATCATCAAAAAATATTAATTTATTTTTCTTTTATATTTGTGTAAGGGGTCGTCAAGCAACTCGCAATCATAAATGGGGTTGTGAATGACAAAAGTTTAATAAGCCCTGGTCTACAGTAATTGTCCAGTAATGATTTATTCGCTAGGGACCTGTATAGGTTATATATTTGATTGGCCACATGGTCGGGAGGTTAGAGACCCTGACTGCAAAACGAGGTCGTGGATTCGATTCCCACCCAGGACATACATTTGTGTGATGAGCAAATTTGTTTGTTCTGTGTCTGGTCATAATAGAAATATCTATATAAGTATTATTTCTATGTATATGCGTGTTTATCAGCTGACCGGTTACCATAACACGGGTATTCAATTGCCTAATTTGGAATCGGATAGTCGCATGGAATTTGTCCCCAGATATTATTATATTTTCAGTGCTCATATTCTTCTACCCACATCGACACTACTTTATTGTAACAGCAAGGTAGGCAATTAAATACGGCAAAAAAACAGGTACATATACAATGCCTAGCATTTGCAAGTACTGACAAGTTGCCAGAACATCTCAATGAGAACTAGAAGAGTAGAAAGTGATGAACACCATAATTTTCCTCATGATACCTGTCGCAGAGCGTCTTCATGAAATTGTTCAAGCACACTGGAGTCGTTGTAATCCAGAAGCTCCCCGTTCTCGTTTCCCTCACCGTTTTCTTGTGGAATGGTCGCCATGTTGGAAGCAACGCCTAGCTCACCCGCACTTGTGTCGGCTCCTAAATAAGTTAAAGCGACTTTTAAACATCTACCGCCATTTATCTATATCAGCCTAACACATGTACTATTTTGAAGACTCAGCAGTCTTTAGCTCGTAAAACTCCCACATAACCCGGTGTCTTTCTTAAGGCATCGCAGTACCCATTGAAGATTTGCCTCCTATTATTATTAAAAAAGGCATTTGATTTCATAATTCGGAATCCAATAGTTGTGAGTGATATTGTCCCAATTGTTACTATCATCATGAACAACGACAACTGACCGGCCCGCCGCTCGTCGTTGTCAGCTCTGGTGATGGAGCCGAAGCTGAGCTTTGAGGAACTCTCAGAGTCGGAGCGAGTGCGCACCAAGCACGCCTGCTCCTCCATTATCGCCGCTATGTATTAACACTTGTTGTGTGTGACTCATCTGAAAGGGTCGTTAACGCACATTACTACATTAAGCCCCTCATCATTAAATAATGTTCAGTGATAGCCTCTGCTCAAATAAGCTTAAGTATCTGTTTGAACAAGCCTTACTACTTGAACAGAATTAATAAGATGTTTAAATCTATATAAATACACTATGAAATAAGCAGTTAATTGGCAATATTACATATTCAGCAACTATTAAAAAAAGCAATAAAAGTTACCAACTCCTGTCATATTTAATTATTGTAATTTTTGTGATAAATTATAGCAATTAGTTTTCTTATATGGTAATATTGTTGTTTACAAAACTTAAGTCATTATAAAAAAAATTATGTATCCTTGAATGGTTTTCCCGATTCGTGAAATTTATATATCTATTACCTACTCATAATCATATTAATAATAGTTTTTTTTTTATAATATGGCTTGCTAAGTATTAGGATTGCACTTTGTATTCACTTGTTTTGGGTAAATAAATAAGATAATTTAGATAAGGAACATTACTCAATAGATTGTAGATATACTTGAATTTCATTTCAAATTACAAAAAAATGTCAATTTAATCATAGATAAATTTATACAATATTCTGGGCAATAATTATATTATGTATAAATGATTGGATTCATTCTATACTTATGTTGACGAGAATAATATGGATAACTGAATACGACACATTCTAACTGCGATAACATACACTATAAATAGAGCATATCTCAGTAGTCATTGTTCTAGTAGCGATTAATTTAATAGTTTATCACCAGACGAACACAACATTAAACGAGCACTTCGCCGGTTCAAAATATTATACGTATAATGCTCACGTTTTGATTATCGAATAATATTTAAAAAAATCCAATTCACACACTCATCTTTACATTAAATATCGTTGCAAGTAAATATAACAGAAAACAAAAATAAACAAGCTTGAAAACAGTCAAGACAAAGCACAGCTACTTTAGGGATGGTATCGATTAGTTTTTAAATCCGACCGGTCGATAGATTTTAAACGCAGATTAAAAAATCGATATCAACGCTTATATACCAAACAGAAACGAGCAATAGTGATGTTCAACAATAAATATTCTATAGCGAAATAAGGATATAGTGGAAGTGATGATTTAAATTTAATTAAAAATACTTAGTGTTTTTCGTACAAATAAAAAGCCTAATAAATTAAATGTACAGTATATGGCATATAACATAAAAACATAAATTGAGCTCTAACTTACTATTCCGAAGCGTAAAGCAATTAGGAATACTATATTGTTCTTTATTGAACGTCTGTTACGTAACACTGAAAGCAATTCTACACTGCTGTTTAATATTTAAAGTATATTTTACAAATTACATTGTGATTATTTATCGCTCGTGTTAGGTGCAAATTTTGCAAAAATATAATTGAACTATTTAGAACCTGCTGCACGTTTTACATAAACACATCATGATGAGATTACTTTTGCAATGTCATTCAGTCGATTTTAAGTTAACATTACATTAGAATATTGTATAAAACACATTTTGCATATGGTTCATCCAAATTTGCTACACTGTCACACGCACACACTCCAGTCACAACTATAGAATGTCTATTTTTAAACTGCGGCGCAAAGTACTATGTCTATTCTATATATAAGTTACAATATTTTCTGCTACACTAATTATTTAATAGATAATTTCGATTATGTAGCTTTATTTAAGACTTTGATTTGTGACTATATCAAAATAAAATTCCTAATCTAACAGAGCGCAGCTTTGTTGTTATATTTGTCTCATAAAATAAGTTAAAATTAGTGGAGTTTAAGGTCAAGAAAGGGACGAAACATGGTTTCAGTAGCGGACTAGAAAGAGACATAAACAAAAGATCAAGGTAACGTTGCGCGCGAGGGACAAATTGTAAGTGATGTCACATTCTTTAGATTGAAACTTCCTTCGGTATTACGGTACGCAATGAAGGTATTATGCTTTATTCACCCAATTAGTAAGTGTCAATGATTAAAGCATGGTGTCTTTTTATGTTTTTCGGAACATAATTCTGAATAATAAAAAAATTTTCATGGACAATCTATATATCATCATAAAAAGAAACATAATCTAGTATATGGACAGTTAGAAATTTGACAACAAATTTCGGTATTTGGATTAATTTCATTTTTCTGAATATTATCTTCTATGTAATCATACATATTGATTAATAAACACGTTCACGCAATGCGCAGTGGGAGTGTCATCACATGCGCACAATGTAGTAATATTTAGTACTTATGTTGCGTTATGAGCTTCGAATATAATCGATTAAAATTATAATACTTTTGAGAATTGTTGTGAAGTATTTTTGAGTTATGAATTGATCGCATGCATTATATTTTAAAAACATCTAATGAAAAAGTCGATACGAGACTTATTTAAATATATTGCGGAGTTTTATATATCTTATGACTTGGGATAAAATTCAATCACTATTTCATTAAATATTTCATCAAGATTAAACAAAACTTAATGTACAATGAAAATCATTTTATTAAAATATATTTCAGAACGTCAGTTGTCAAATTTCTCTGACATTACCGTTATAAATACAATATGAAGTGAAAAGTGATGAAGTCACGTCATTGTCAAACGCGGGAAATGCGAGAATAAAATGAACACTATGTATTGTTTATGTATTTAAATTCGTGCTATTCCACCAGAAGGGTCAAGTTTTAGGAATATGCCCGATTCTCAAGTGAATCTTTCGTTAACTACTCAAATAAAGTCGATCAGAAAGTACTTGAAAATTAAAATACTGGAAGATAATGTCAGATTTCGAAATCATAATATTGAACGGGAGCATGTATATGACTTGATCAAACGAGCAGTGGTGCATGGAGAGTCTCATTCTGCCTTGATCATTGGCCCTAGAGGCTGTGGAAAGACTACTGTTAGTAAATATGCTCATATATTTTTGCAAATCTTTATATTATCCTACTGCTGGAAACTCGGCGAACGTTATGGCGAATTCTAATGCGTGTTCCCTCACGTTTTCTTTCACCGTTCTAGCGAATGATAGGTAATTAAATTATGATATAAAGATTTGAGTCAAGACTAAAATGAAAGAATTAATTCCAAAGTACTACTAGGTTAGCACTTCTTAATATGTATGGTCATTTATAAACTACACTTCATGCGAACATTGTAGCCATTAAAATAATGATTTGTACACATCCCAATTTGAAGACCGAAGCAAAACATGCACGTAACATTACTTTTACACACACACACCCACACATTTGATGAGATTTGATGTCATCTTTTTATTTACCTTTATTTCAGCTGGTAAATGCTGTACTACATCAAATATCCAATGAGGCTGACATATCCAGTGATGCCATAGTGATTAAACTCAATGGTCTTCTACACCATGATGACAAAATAGCTCTTAAAGCCATCACAGCTCAGGTAACGTAAGCGTAACGATCAATAAAAAAAAAATTGCACATTTTATTTTCCACTAGCTGTCTCTTCTTCTTCTTCTCTTGTAATTGTTGTGAGAATTTCTTATGTTCTCTCGTGTTCTCTCTCTCACCATTTTTGCAGTTGCAATGCAATCTGTAGCGCTTATTCGTTTCAAACATGGTTTCGTATGGAATTTGATATTTCACTGAGAGAAAAATACGTCCTTATCACTCTCAGGCCCTCTCAAATATATCTATACTAAAAATCGTTTGTCCGTTGTTCCGTTTATATGCGAGGGACAAACAAACAATTTACCATTTACAATATTACGATTTGTACATTCATACACAATAGGACTTTGTTTTACAGATGCAGCTAGAAAATGTTGTCGGCGACAGAGTGTTCGGTACTTTTGCGGAGAATCTTACATTTTTACTGAGCTGTCTGACCAGCGGAGCGGATAGACGGTGCAAGAGCATGGTGTTCATTCTGGAGGAATTCGACATGTTCTGTCACAGTGGGCGCACACAAACGCTGCTGTATAACTTGTTCGACATCACACATAACAAGCAGGCGCCTATGTGTGTGTTGGGTGAGTATCTAGAATATATATTATATATGTATTTTTTTCGACCCTTTTATTGGTTCACTGCAGCACCGGGTCTCCTCTCATAGCGAGAGGGTCTCAAGAGTCTCCAAAACCGGCTGTATGCATGACGAGTGTGATGAATGTAGACAAAGCACATCAGGTTTGTAGGGACAGAGATATTTGGCACTCGGTGCTTTCTGCTTACCCAGTTACGGACCTGGCGTGATGGTATAATAATAATAACAGTACAATAACGTATGCAGTTTATTAAGTGTCCATATATTTTCAGGCGTAACAAACTGCTTGGATGTAATGGAGCTGTTGGAGAAGCGTGTCAAGTCTCGTTTTTCTCATCGACACATCTTCATCTTCCCCAATGAAGATACTGACGGTGGTGACCGGTTGTCACCGGTAGGTAGATACAAAGAACTTCTAGTAGATTTGCTCAGTATGCCATTAACAGTCGGAAAGAGTGAACCGAAAGAGAATAAGAGGAGAACAAGCAAGAAAAAGTCTTCAGGTGAGTTTAAGTTCCCGTGTCAGTACTGCTTAAGCTTTTATATATGAACATACTGTTGTGTGCTTTGGAGGGCAAGTTATGCAGATTATAATAAAGAGGTTACCATTTTATCAGAGTTTCAGCTTTCCATGCTGGAATAGCATAGTGCAGTTTCTTCCATGTCTAACACAACCTTGGAAGAGTCCTGTATCCACCAGTTCAATTTACGTTATACAACAATGTACCAAATTGAAAACCATTGTTTCTTCCAGGTGCCAATGAACAGCAAATGGATATGGATTTGGATAAAACAACACAATATGCCATTCCAGACACAATACTGTCTAGATGCAAAATGCCACAGTTCGAAGTAGATGCCGGTTTCATTCAAGACTGGAATGCACATGTGCAGAGCTTTGCAAAGCTTGAGGCTGTCGACCTGGCCATGGAGAAATTGTGTTATTACAGTACAGTGGAACAGGTGTTCAGAGATATTCTGGTGAGTGTGTTGAAGATAAACAGTTATGTGTGTGCATAGATAAATTAAAAGAATTCTCTTTTTAAAATTGAATCTCTATGGGTTACAATATTCATCTAATATCAACTGGCCAGCAAACTTGTTTCTATACTAAAAAAGAAAGAAAACATTGCTTACTGCTATTAATTTGTAATTACTGTTTTTATTTTATTAAATCATAATGCTTAACCATCCTGTTAATTGCAGTTCCAACTAGTCTCAAAACTTTCACCGGACAAACCGTACATAGACAGTGCAGACTTTGTCACGATTATAGACAACGCTGTAGCACCAGAGCATAGAGTAAAGATGTTGCAGTCATTGTCTATACTAGAATTGTCTTTAGTTATAGCCATGATGCACGGAATGGAAATATTCGATGGACAGCCAATGAATTTTGAAATGGTATTGCATAGGTAAGATCAAATGACAGTATTAAAGCAGACTTTTCATTAATGTCTGTATTGGGAAGAACTATCAAACACAATGTTAAAAGATAAGTGGCACGATGGTATAACAATAGTAATAAGTTCCTTAAAATCATATCCACAGAATTTTGATAATTACAGATACACAAAATTTGCTAACGCCAACTCTTCAACCCAAACGGTGCCAAGGCCAGTGATTCTTAAGGCCTTTGAGCATTTACAGGAGCTAGAAGTTATATTACCGGTGCGTTCAAACGACTCCATATACAATAACTCCGATACGACCGCAAATAGGGTTCAGAAAGAGTACAAGCTGTATACATTGGCTCTGCCCGTTGAAGATATAAAGGAAGCGGTTAAAGGTTTTAAGGCTTTGCCAACGGAGATCAGTCATTGGTGTAATAATTCTGTTGTTTAAATTAAATGGAGTTTTTTTATTTATTGAGCTTTGATAATTGTTGTGGCGATAAAATATTGTCTATGAGTGTATGTATTTAAAAAAAAGTTGCAGTTTATAAGCTGCCTGATACCTATGTGTCAAGTTGTCTCAACATTAATGATGTTGTTGAATAATTATTCTTCTTTTGTATCGGAAAGTGTAGGTTCTTTATTTTGTTATTACTTACATTTTAATTATTCTAGGTATATAAGCGATCTGTGGTTAATTTAATAGCACAACTGGTTAAACAATAAAGGAATTTGAATAAAAGTTGACTATTTTTCTTTATTGATTTATTTGTTAGCTACCCAACCAGCTGTAGTCTAACCCAAACTTAATCTTATTAGTGATACAATTTTATATTAATGTTATTAACAAAGACACATTTTTAAAATGAACACTTTTATAGCAATCGCTAAACTTTATGGCGGCTTATAGATATATATCTGTATAGTTCGTATCATAGCGCTAAGAATGAACTACGCGTATCATAAGTAATTCTGTTAAAAAGAAAATACTCTAAAAGTAATTTTATTTGTTGGTTTACGTTTAATTAAACTTGTCATTTATACGTATCGTTGCAAATTGTAAATGTCAAGAATTCGTTGGAATTACGTGCATTTATTTAAACTTCGTCGTCA
Organism: Passova gellias; assembly: GCA_018249975.1. Classification (NCBI taxonomy): domain Eukaryota; kingdom Metazoa; phylum Arthropoda; class Insecta; order Lepidoptera; family Hesperiidae; genus Passova; species Passova gellias. Next base: position 7,743 of record DWUN01003322.1, read on the forward strand.
TTAAGACCAAGCATTAATAACACACAATTATGTAGATGTTTTATTTTAAATGCTCACGGTTGTGAATATTATATTTTTGCGTATACCTGTGAAAATAGAATACAAATAAATAAAGAGATCTGTTCAATCAATCCACCGCATATTAGCGGCCGAAACTCCGCTTCTGACGATGTCATTTTTATAATCGTCTTCAGTAAACCTATGCCTAAATCTGTCCTGATTTGCATTCATGTTGCCCAATTCTTCCAATTCAGTGACAGATAATTCTTTAAACTTCTTCCCTTTTATATCTTCCGGATCGATTCGTATCACAGTGGCGCCATTTTGATTTTTGTTTTTCCCGCCATTAATTTCGTTCACCATAGAATCTAGAGCACGGTGTAGGTCGTTCTCGGGGTTGCCAGGGCGCTTGTTTAGAAAGCCGTTATGTCTGAACGTAGATGTCTGATCACAGTCATTTTCGTCGACGAATGCGTTGTTTGAAAATATTTGCAAGCTGTTTCCAACTATTTCTTTTTGTTTAGCTTGTATCTGTATAACAAATGTATATATTTATTAATATTAATAGAATAGTTTTGTTATTAAAAATCACGGTTAATGAATATCATTACATTCTATTATTTTTTAATAGTGCTATACTACCGCGTAAAGTTTTAATTTTATATATTATATTGTTGTACGTTTTAACATTACTTGATGTTCAAAATTCTTAGCATGGAAGTGATTTTTTTGTTGAATATTTTAAGCAAAAACGAAGCATACGTACCTCCTGCAACTTATCAACAACTAAATTATGTCCTGTATTGACTCCGATACTTCCAACATCCTCAATGCTGGCAGAACGATGATACGAACGGAGTGCTGACACGGCGCGGGATACACCCACCTGGAATTTAATGGGCATCTTTTATAACTGTACTGCAACTGTGTGCACCACAATTCTGTAGGAATTAGTAAAATGCGGTGAAATCAAGATAATACAGAAGCTGTACTATGAATAGTTTGATTATTTGACCTTGGTTAATTTTTATTCTGATTGCTGTCAATAACACACCTGTCCGTGTCGTATCTTATGTTCGGTTAAGTCAGCGCCAAGCAGTTCTTCATATGGGTCCATTCGTATTGGCATTACTCTATCTATCAGCCATAGTAACGCCATGGTAATCAACGCTCCCCATACAGCCAAACATATACCTGTGAGAGTCTGTACGCCAAGGAGATACCAGCCGCCACCTGAGAGAAAAGTAATAAAATTTGTGAATTATTTGAAACAAATTTATTTTTAATAAGAAGGGGATTTTTTACACTGAAAAATATGCGCTTAATATAATACTGAATTATATTAAAGTAAGATATTTCAATTTGGACAGAAGAACAGTATATACATGCCAGAAAAGCGAGAGGAAGACTTTTATTTCTCTTTTAGATCTTGTCGCTCTTTTACTACCTACTACGTTGTCTTCTTATGCTTCGAGAATTTGTCGTTAAATAAAATGCGTCCTTAGCTCTACGTGACCTGAAAGAAGACGAGATAAGATTCAATTTATTTATTACCTTTAAATAATCCTGAACGTCCATTAGTTGTTTCCATTGGGATGGGGTTGTCAGCGAAGAGACCAACGGCAATAACTCCTGAAAAGATGGTCATGTTTACATTTATATATTAATGCATATACGTTTTATAAGCATTGAAAAAGCAAGGAGTTAAATTTCATGCAGTTTATCTGTTTCATCGTACGCTACCTATGCAACATGAAAACATTTCTTCAGCAGCTTTCTACGACCATTCTTTTACATTATTGTCTTTTATTTTTTGGCAATAAAAAGAGAAGAAGCAATAGAGGGTCAAGGAAGTAGGAGGGAAGGAAGGGAGTAGTATAAGGACAAAGACTGCAATTCTGAATAACCAAATAATTTATCATATACAGAATATTATCAGCGATTATTAATATGCTACAGAAAGAAAATGAAAAGTTGTTCACCCCAAAATCCACAAGCGCCATGCACAGCGGAAGCTCCAACGGGGTCGTCGACATGCAGTTTGTCGAACAACGTAGCACTGACGGACGCGATACCTGCTCCGATCATACCTATGATGATCGCCTCCCACGCTCGGTATAGGAAGCAACCGGCTGGGGAGACAACTTATATTCAGATCACTTTATACTCAATATCACTGGTAACACACAATCCATAGACATACAAATTAAGTATTCATGTTTTTTTGTGAACCATTATTCCATTGCTAGACACAAGCCGCCCATAAATAGTGAGAGGGGTTGAGGACATAATATACCACGCTGGCCAAGTGCGGATGTGCAGAGCTTGTAGAACTCAGAAATTTTTTATAACATACTTTAAGATGTGCAGGTTTCCTCGCAAAGTTTTCCATCACTTTACAGCGAGTGATATTTAAATTTTAAATTATACAATGCATGTAAAAAGTCAGATTAAATCCCGACCCCCCGAAGTACGAAACAAAATTTCAACCACTAGAGTGTCGCTACCTTGTAATTCGTATAGTAATATTCGTGCAGTTCAGTGTAATACTTATACTTACCCGTTATAGACACGAGAGCTCCTAACACGCTGTTTATGAGCACCATCACATCAGCGCGTCCCTTATTCTTTATCATCGTAAATCTGTTAATAAAGGATTATACATGTACCTATATATTACATTGCAATAAATGTAAAGGTATAAATGGCATGTAAATAACAATAACTAACAGTAAACCAAATGATCCGCCTCCGAAAGATCCCATCATAGTCATAACAGCCGCACGCGCTGCGTATTGCCATTTTGCACCGCTAACCTGCCAACAACAATTCGATTAGGTAAAGGACATATTAAACTAAATTTGATTGCCGCCTTATTTCAGTTCAAACATGATAGAGCATTACACATGTGGTTTGTGGCGCGAACATAGAGCATTTTACACAGAAAATAGAGCCCTGTTTTTAATAATTAATTAACAGGCATACATTAATTGAAATTTTTCGACAATGGATTAGTTTATGCCATTTTATTTATTTATATACTTTATAAGTAGTTTAGTAGTGATAGTCTGGTCTGGTATGTTAGATTCTGAATTTATGCGGTTCAATTTCCGGCACAAAGCGTCTTTTTTGCCAAGGTAATGTTGCCAGTAATTAATATGTCAACGTCTTTTACGATTCTTTACTATTTCCTATTACAGATTAAGCTAGGTAACCTAGAGAAGAAGGAAATAGGTTTAGCATTGAGAACAATACGTTTTCCGATATCACGCAAAAGTGAGGAAATGTATACTTTTAAAAACCTCAATTACCTAATGGTAATAATAGCGTTCACAAAGTTGAGGCTATTTGCAAAACATACTTACGTTCTACTGTTCAAATAATGAACGCACTTAAATCATTCAAATGGTTAATGTGGGATTTAAAGACCGATTAGAACTAAATCGTTACATTATGCACGATACTTAGGTAGCTGTTACATTACTCGCGACAACGGTCCAGCGATAATCATAGAGAAAAGAGCAAAAAACGTGCAAGTTTATTGCTAATACGATTTAGATTTATTTTCGATTAGAAATAACGAAAACTAGGAAGAGATTAAAATAGTTTTGTTCTATAAAGTTTGACATGGAATACCGTACCGCATTAGAATTTAATTTTACGTAATGCACAGCTTGTATTTGCACTATTAGAAATTAAATTCAATACAATGGTCGTATATCTATTTAAATAACACTGAATTCTGGACGAAATTCTAATAATTCTGAAATTTTGTTTCATGTTGTTAATACGTATAATGTTTTAATACATACAAATTCTACTTTGTATTCAAAGAATACGGATGCACTTTGACAAATAGATGTAGTTTCTTTGGAACAAAGTGGGTTATATTTCGTTCCCACAGTGTAAACGTTTATTGAATAAGTAAGTAGGGATTTTGTAAAGTGAGACAAGCTACAAGTTGATGGTGTCGTTTTTTCATGACGTATCTCAGAGTTTTGTAATTATTTATATCCATTTCTCATAATATGAATTATTGATAAGTTTTTGTTCTTCGTTTTAAAGAAGCAAATGCAAACAAGGCTTCTGACTTTAAGTGGTAACTCCAGATATTTTTTTGAATTGAACTAATATCTAACAGACATTGCAATACCAGCAAGCTGCAAATTGCAAGCTTAATGTCTGTTTGTGATTATAAGGGTGTAATGTCATGGTTTCAAGGGTCAAACCGGAACTTAAATTGACAGCATTGCATTAGTATTAATAATTTACTCTCTATTTACTATACATATTGTTGGAATTGATAACTTCTTATGGTTTTGGTCAGAAACCATTTTGTGGGCTTTGTGCCTTAATTTACATTATTTTGACAAATGTTATTTTTAAACAAATAACGAACGGTCCCATTTGTGTCTGATTTTTTGTCATTTTTTATTTTAACATTTTTAGTCAACTAGTTCATGTAACGATCATAGTGCAGAAG
>DWUN01003323.1:0-12224 GCA_018249975.1 Passova gellias
GGACACAACATGCGGTAGCGTAGGCAAGCCGCACTTTGACGTTTGACGGTTCTGAATACGAGCTCTCAATGTACCTTCTCTACCATTCACTCAGCTGTTTTAAAGAACCTACACATGTTATTGACTGTAGTTGGTACTTTTCGAACAGTAACAAGCGTCACTGAACCAAATGTAAATAAAAAATTTAATAGTATTTTTCCTTGTTTTCACATTGCATTCATTTGTTGTACTTCTCTTGTTCTGATATAAATTTACTGTGATATCAGCTTGAGACATGCATAGATGTGGTACTGTTACTTTAGATAGAAAAACGCTAATGGAAGTTTGTTCAAAATTAGTCTGTTGGACATCAAACGGTGTTGCTTATTTGCGTTTAGTAAACTACCGCCATTAAACCATTGTATTGCCTTTGTCAAATAAACACAAAACGTATGGTTACATTGAACTTGTTTAAAGTCTGTTTTATGTAGCCACTGTTCATAAATCTTTTTTAACGTTTCTTGGAATAGTTGTTTTCTGAATCTTTATTTAAATATCTGATAAGAATACTACGCGAAAAACATTCCACCTAAGATACATGCGGTTAAGTTAGACGATCTCCGCACAGCGCTGTCCACACAATTGAGGGTAGCTGGATGCTTATTTTACCAAGTTCTTCTGTTAATATATTTTTATTGGTAGAGATACCGGTGCTCATGTTACCTAGCTATCCTATTCCTAATTTTTTTATTGGAGATACATGCGATTGGCGATAAGATCTTTCGGCTATTTTAAGTCTGCCATAAGCCTCGGACAAAATTGAGCGAATGGTATTTAAAAATAAGAATCTAAATTTCGCTTTAATTTTAAATTAAATAGCAAAAGAAAATGAACAGCCGCAATTTACTAACATTTATTCATTTTATAGAGTACTTCAGATCCATTAAAAATATAGCTGTTCGGGTTATCGGAAGAGCAAAAGTTCAGTTTTTTAATAAATAAATACTTATTATTATTATTATTATAAATTAAAGGTAATTCAAAATTCATTATTTGACTGTTTAATAGTATATAATTTAACGGAAATATATCAACCAAACGCCAGGTACTAAATAATAGAATGGCGTAGTGATGTGAGGGTAGTGGGACTAATTTGTCAAGCTCGCCGAGTGTCCTCGTCGCTGGCGATAAGGGGCACAACGGCCAGAGCATGACCGACCGAGCCTCGAAAAAAAAACGGTTATTTTCTACCTTTTTTTCTCCTCAAACGAGGAAAATTACCTGTGTTGAAAGAACTCCCAAGTGCTATTACTAAAAATAAGACGCTACCTTTATTTTATAATTATTTCGAGATTAAACTTTTTATGCCTTAGGAAATTGCCTCCGTCGTAATTGATTACGATGACTTTAATATTTACATGTATAAAACCGACAGTAAATTTTACGTAGCTTCTGGTTAATTTTATACTCTAATGAATTGTATACTATTGAGAGATACTGCGAAGCTGATACTTTGGTATAATAAAAAAATGCTTTGTTAAAAAATTAGATTTGGATAACCAATATAGCATATGCTTATACCGCTAGTAGCTGTATTGGCATCGTCGTGACATGTCAATTATAGTTCATAACTACTGCTTTGGTACTCTTGTACCGAAGCATATAAGCTTCAGTTGTACTTGATATATAATTCGTTCGGCTTCAGACTGCAGTAAACTTTTAAGGACGCTTCACATACCAACTTATCACTTTAAAAACTAATAAGATTTAGTATATGTAAACAGAATTGGATATAAATATACGTGTGCATATTATAAGGATAAACGTATACATTTGGCGCATAAAGGCATAATTTTCTTCGTCTGAGCGATTCGAACGATGTTTACAAGACGTCGGGCGCAAGTGCTCTCAGACAGTCTCGTCTCAAAGGCTTCGATTCGGTTGCCATGCTGACGTCCTTTGAGACGCACTCGAAAACACTTCGTTAGTTCACGCGATACAAAGCAATACAAACGATGGTTATTATAATATACTTCAAGTGATACCAAGAAATACACAAATAGAACATGCCTCGAAAGCCGTAACAAGCTACAAACACACTAATTATCCCAACGGTGCTTTCTGCGGTACATACCATCTGGGAACCGTATTCGTAGAAATTTAAATCACGATCTAGAACTTATAATATCATCAAGGCATATTAATGCATTTTGCTTTGAAATTCACTCAAAAAACAGTCCTGTTTACGATTTAATAACGTTTGTAAATACACTGTGCTGAAGTCAATAAAAATACAATTAAAACATTTACACGTTGGCGATACCTTTCGGCCAAGGTTAGTGCTGCAGAACATCTAAGACGTGTTATATAAACCTAAAAATAGTACATGATCTGACGTAACAGTGCAGACGTGGCTCGAGTGCCTTCTGACCGGCCCGTACCAAATTAGACGTCCACGAGATATAATATTAGAACTTCCGCCAACTTAAGGGGATACCCACTTCAACTTACGAGTAAGGACTCTCTTTGGGAAAGATGGTTGGTCAAATCGCTGAGTAGGAATCAACTTGACTTATCAAATAGTTTTTTGTTAGAGCTTGGAATACGAGATTCTTGTGGGGCATTATATACTTTTAATGTTAAAGCAGTTATGTATCTATATTTGATTTGAATATACGAACTTATGAGAACTACGGGCAATTTATTTGTAAGACAAAGCACTTTTTAAGGGACAGATTTAGTACTTAAGAGATTTTGTACAAGATAAACATTTCTTTATGACATGATTATATTTTTGTGGTCTACAACATTATAAATATGTAAAGAGCAACCATTTAAAATAAAACACAACTAAAACCACTTATAAAAGTTACCGTTTTAATAAAACGCAATCTCGACAACACTTGAGCGAAAACGTGGCAAAGTCATTTGATTTGGATTTTACTAATTTTTCACAACAACCCCAATAAAACATTAAAATAGATTTTGTTTGAATATAACTTTAAAGATATAATAAATACAATTATTGAATTAACGATATGCGACTTAAATAACAAACATATTCCCTTTAAAATATTAGAAATACCTTGGATATGTGTAAAGAATGCCTAACAAAATTTAAATTTAGCATCTATGAAGTGCAATACAAAAGGCGAACGTTGACGTGGAGTAGCTACTCTCCGTATTAAACATGCCACCTAGAACGCTTCGCTTATTATTAACATACAGACGTGCGGGTCAACAGGAGCTATTTCTATGCAAAACGACATCCTTATGTCCCTACATAAGATATATGAAGCGCTCCTAGCGCCGTGGCAGATATATATCGCTGTCGCTATGTATGTACACATTTCGAAGAGTACCTATGTACTATACGTATAAATAATATTGAAGTATCTGTCTGTGATTTCAAAATTATTGTGTTTTCTCAAATGTTTATAGTTATTTACAAGACACTAAAGCACAAACGGAGTTTTTTTAATTTTCATCTATCTGTCTGTTTTTCTACTTGTCCGGGCTAATCTCGGGAACGGCTGAACCGATTTTAATGGGGCTTTCACTGGAAGATGGGGACTTTATAGGGTGAAATATGGATTAATTTTTATTCCAAAATTCTCACGGGATCGGGATTTACACTGGTAACATAGCGAGGCCCAGCTGGTAGATGAATATGTTGTAATTATTACGTTTCCATAGCTACTCGTATTCTAACTATATAACGCTCACCAGTACTCTCGAGGAGCCTTCAGATGCTTGAATACTATGGCCAATTGAGCCGGCCATTATCTCGTAGCTCCATCTATCCCTGCTAGTCTCATGTTGTAGTTTGCTGTAGGTATCTACTAATTGTGGACAATGCCGCATAAACTGCAATGGCTGGATAAATAGAAGATAACCAACCATACATATACATGCATGCCTTTACAATTGTTTATATTGTAAGAAAAATGTATATTTACATGATAATAATATAAGTTAAATTTACTATTTCTTATATTTTAAAAATAAATCACATAAAGTACAGAGGCCTACTAACGCGTTGTAAATAATTGTGATCTGACCTCAATTACTTACTCGAAATACACTTATTTAACGAACTTTGAAAATTAAAACTCAACGGCACAAAAATAATAACAGTGATAGAGTTATCAATAATAATTACTTACTCGCTTTTTTACGAAAAGCCTAATTGTGCAGATTGTTCAGCTTAGTGTTTTCAAACTAAAGACAGTATTAATTGGAGTAAATAATTTTTATTTCGTACCTAATTAATATCGTTATTTTCTGTTTATAAAGGTTTTCTCTCAAGTTATTTACTCTTTTTGTAATCATATTGCCAACATCCCGGCCTCCTTCAACCAGTTTCGAGTAGTTCTGAACGAAGTGTCGCGGCCAATAATGAACTAGCGCCCGTTGACTTCAGCCTCTTGCAGTTTAGTTCAAGGTGGTTCAATTAATTGTTTTGAATAAAACCTTCAATCAAAAGTCTATTATGTACCGACTTCGTCGTTCCTTGTTAAATTTTTAGAAAATCCCATAAAGTGTACAACACTTCTATTTTAATTGCTAATGATTTATTAAATTCTTACCAAGATTTTTCTATGTTGTCAGCCAATGGAAAGTGCTTACCTGAAAAGAAAAAGAATGGTGATATTTATTTTAGAACTCTGTCAAAAGCTTCAATGTAGAACCATAACCGCTGGACCTATTTCTTCCTAAAAGCCGATGATTCGCATCGCTATATAACGGTCTGAAAGGTACGCGTGTTTATACAGCACAAGAGTATAGGTATCACAGCGTAATCCACAATGGGTGCTAGATTGACTCCAAGTAGGATCAGTACTATTTACTACGATTTACTAATTTAGATTGTAAGTGTAGGATAGTATGTAAATGTTAGGATAGGTACGATACGATATACGATAAGTAACATCATATTCAATTCATAGATAAATGTCTATAGTAGGTATAGTCTTGGTGATCGTTTAAAAACATCCTTGTTATATCGACTACGCCTGTACCATCTGTTTGTATTTGACGACAGAAATTATTCCAAGGGAGTGAGTATCACTGGTACTCGTAATTACTCAAAAAACAGGATGTTGTTTACGCAATAAAGATCGTTTACAGACATCAAACACTAACGACTGTGACATTCGACACGACTGAACTTTTTATGTTAGACTGAGCTGGAATCGAACGAACTTTCTCTCACAATTATTTCGTAGATTACTTATTGCCTTACTTTAAGTGGAAACTTTTCCAATTAACCTTTTTTAGCATGAATAAATAAGTATATTTTTCAGACCCTGTATTAAAGCCTGACTAACAATGGTTCCGTAGGACGCTGTAACTTAAATATGTAGTGACACAGCTTCGCTCATGTGAGCCGACGTAACTGTATTTAGGTCTATATTAATATTATTTATTTGCGACTGTGGTACATTTAAGTTAAATAAAGCCTATTTTACTGTGTAAAACATGGACACAAAACCATAAAGAAGTGGAAAACACAAAGCAAAACCATTTGTTTTTGACCATCTCGAGTAACCATGCGAAGACGCTGTACTGTTTCAAACCACTATTAAATATTATGTACTAGCTGACCCGGCAAACGTTGTTCTGCCATATAAACTGTAACAGTATTTCTCTACTATTTAATGGATGTTATTTTACATATAAACCTTCCTCTTGCATCACTCTATTAAAAAAAACCGCATCAAAATCCGTTGCGTAGTTTTAAAGATTTAAGCCTACATAGGGATATAGAGACAGAAAAAGCGACTTTGTTTTAAACTTTGTAGTGATACACATTTCCTAAGTCAATAAAAAAACTGTCAGCTAACCTTTTAACGATATATAAAGATTTTCTCTTACGTACTTGTGAAACATGTGCCGTTTGAACATTGTGCCGGATCACGATTCTCACCCATACTTGTAAAGATATTGCTATTCTCTTGGAGTGCTTTGCCACTGACCTATTTCCATCTACAGAACATACATAACCGTCCTGCTTTGCAGGAACACGAAAGGTTCCGGAAAAAATCTTAAAAAGAGCGCACACATATTTGCCCTTTACATTTCCATAAAAGACAATCATTATTTTTTTATCGTACATAAGTTCAACGAGAGAACAGACGTGCAATGAATATTCATAGTCAAAATTTGAATCCCAAAAATACTAAGGAAATATTTGCGTATCTTTAAACATGATCGCAATCGCTAAATTCCTTACAATGAAGTAACAACATATAAATATTAATATATTGATCCAACGACGGGGTCAATGGGTATGTTTGAAACAATTTAATGTATCTAAATATGAAAATTCAGTAGCAGATTTTGTACTAAATCAATATGTGACCATATTGATAACTGACATTAAGAATTAAAAGTAGATTTATTATTGGTCAGGGAATTAAAAACACCTGTTTCGTTATCTTTGAATAAAATAGCTCGATGTTTTTTTACCTCATTATTTTATTGATAACAAACCCTTTTTAACGTTCCATTGCTGAGCTCAGGTCTTTTTTACAACAGCCAGGGACCAGAGCGTACTCTGCCACGTTGCTCCAGCGCGGAGTCGTAGCAATACAGGTTAGTGGTCAACTTGTTTGTAAGTTATTTATAAACCGCCTTCATCGCCTCCGACGAGGTTTAACGATTGAAATCTTAACGTGTCTTCGCTCGCGACAATTAGCGGTCAACTAGCGGTCAGCCATTCGAATACCGAATACTGGGTTTCGCATAACCTTCCGGGTCGTTAGCAACCTCCAACCGCGTCACGGCCACGAACGCTTTATTTCTAATCATTGTCATAAAATTCTTTATCAGTTTTTACAAATAGAATTTCCGTTTACCATAATCTATGATATCATCTGCTGTTATACGTGGCGATCAATAAATTTGGCATCACTAAATATTTCATGTCACATCCTATATCAAAATTTATTACGAAAGTAGCTATTACTATAAACATTACAGATACGACTACATGGACTTCATGTTACCTCAAGACTGCTTACGTTTTAAATTAAATTAAAACAGTCGTACAGCGGCAACCGTACCTCTTTTGAATTAATCTGAGCTTTTAAGTGTAAGCCTTATCCGGTTAACTTGACCCGTAGGTCACATTTGAACCAAGCCCGGATATCGTCGGTACAGGAAAGGTCCACACACACCGCATCCACTAGACTCCACCTCAACTACACCAAATTATAATATTACTAATAGAGTATGGATTACAACACAAATGTGATCATAACACCAGTGTTTGTTATGAGTGGGATTCGAATTCACTACCTCCGGTTTCGCAGTTAGATTGTTTTACGAGTAGAATAAGAAAACAATCAAAGTAAGTACTGGACGAAGTTTATATGCAGTATTTCCTATAATTTCATTTTATATCCAACAACGAATCGAATTGTTGAAAATTGTACTTTATAAGATACGATATAAAAATAGTTCAACTGTTCAGTTTTAGTGGAGTCGGGATCAAGTTGCTGCGGTGTGCGATTGCCCTTAAAGCATTATCGGAAATCAGATCTCAGCAAACATAATTAACGAAGCCGTTTATCCCGTTTACGTAAAACAGTTTAGATTGTTAACTCACAATTTCGGTATATAATTATGTTTTGATTTTATTTAACAATTTACTCTTGCTACGACGACGGGAATTTGATAAGTTTAGAGGATACTATTAAAAAGATGACAATGATGAAACTTATATTGAGGCTATTCGTAAACAATTTCGATGTTGATCATAATTTAGTTTGCCGTTACTAAGTGAATTGGGTACGATTCAAGAACATATCGGTAGGTATGGCCACTAACACTACTCATTGCTGGGCGCCGAGCGTCGTTGAGAAACGTGTAAAAATTAAACTGAAAAATAAAGAGAGAGATTAAAAAGAATGACGTCGAGTTTCAACCATTTTCTTTTCTTTCAATCCTTTCAAAGCTACTCTTAGTTTCCGAGAAATCTTTCTTTGATATTCTCATTGTTTGTTTCTTATTTAAAACATTTTACAGTGAACACTTAATATCAACTTTTAATGGTCGCCTTAGTCCTTTCAAATCATCGCTTTAATATCGTAATGAAATCATAAGTAGGTCACAGAAACGAGTAGGCACTCCTTTCTTGTAAGAACAAATATTGTTTGGAATAATATGAACCCTATTAAATTTTAATTGAACTAAGCTAAAATTTTTAGCTTTTAAAACTTCGGACAGTGCAAAAATTATGTAAAAATAATAATATGTAGTCGAGAATCAAATCTCTGATTGGTGATGGTTGAAATAGGGCGATGCGACCGTTATTACCGAATAGTTTGTCAAACAGTATTTTGCGTGAAATAAAAAAAAATAGAATATATAGACACTATATAATCTATATTTAATGTACAAATATTCTTCTTCTTCTTCCAGTTCTTAACTCTGTAATCTTTAATAGGCAGTTAGTTACATTTAAAATTATATCGCATAAACATACGATTACCTCCGAAAAACGTGTAACGATTAAAAGCGAGTCGTAAACTAGTAACATTAAGTCTTCATCGCAGCTGATCATAAATACTTCAACACGACACGATCGGCAGTGTGCATGAGCGGCATTAAATGTGTGTACAAGACACACACACTATAATAGTGTCGTGGCTACATGTGCATGAAATAGGTAACAAACGGTATTTATTTATACTTCACTACATCTTATATTTTGATTACACCACATATTTTATCATATTATTGATTCGAAATCTGAAAATAATAACGTGATTGCTACCTTTTCTGTATAATGGTGATAGCGGTACGAAGAATAGAATATACTCACAAAAAATTGTCTGTTTATTTCCGTATATTTATAGTAATTTTATGTAGGTGTTGTATTCACATTATGCGTGGCGTTATCAAGTTAGGAGACCTTTTGCGAGCGAATGTTACCTCCCTTCGCCCTACTATTTTGCTGTAGGTACAACACGTCGCAAAACTAAAACAGAGTTCGAGTAAAATATAAGTAAATCGGAATGGGATCAAATCCATCTAAATATTAGCTTGTTTAATTTGCCTGTAACAAGTTTTGTTGAAAACAAACAAAAATTCAATATACAGTTGCGAAGCTTGAGCTCCGCACTGGACTATAGTCCGTTACGGTATTAACTAGGCATTTTGTTTGCAATATGTTAAACGTGTTGCTACTTTATGTTGTTCATGATGTGTCATTATTTATATCATATTGCTTACTTTCAATTATTTTACATGAAAACGGAAAGACACGTTGTACATATAAAGTTAATGTGTTCCTATTGTTATGCATAACATATGTGGTGTATATATGGTGTACCATATTCTGACTATTATCATATCATCATGCCAAGGGCTTAACTCAGTAGGCAGAGCATCGAGTGCCAAATATCTCTCTCTTTATCTCTCTCTATCTTTATAGAAGTTTCTCTATACATTCATGTATCTCTTCATACATACATAAACGCTATTGTATATAGGTAAGTGAATCGTTTTTGTAATTACACTTTCTATAACTGAAAATTATTTATTTATACGCAAGATTCACAGATTTCTCACTCTCCCATCAGTTAGAACTGATGAACAAATGTACAAAAGAAATATGTTTTTCCGTCTATCAGAACTAGCAGAACCTACATATCACATAGTTTAAAAGTTTGTTCAGATTTTTTGCGAGAGTCTTGTATTACGAGAGCAAATATCATAAAATAAATCTTACACGAGCTTATTCTATGTGGTTACGAATTAAACCTGTTAGAGGCAACACTTGTACAAAGCCAGCGTTATACGTACCTATATCATGTATATTGTGTAATTCGCTTTACGTGACTTAAATCGTGCACCGACGCTTATACGAATCCGTGAAAAGTACAGAGTCCTACGTATTCATTGACATTTCAACGAAATTACAAGTGCATTATAAAACTCTTCACTATGTCTATCTCTAAAGCATGTAAGACTATTTTTTTGATATGATAGAAACCGTTAAGACAAAAAGTGAGTTTCAAGTTTTGATGACTTTCCTTTTCACTAGCTTTTTTCTTGTTTATAACGAGAGTAAAATGGACTATAAAACTGTAATTGTTCGATTGTTTTAACTACATCACTATTACAGAGCATATTTTCCTTTCCTATCCTTATCCGTATTGCCAAAACGTTATTCCGTTTACTTTGTTATGCTAATAGCATGCAGATTATTACACTATATATATATATATATATATATATATATACCTTACAACTTAAACTTTCTCATTTGCAGACCCGTGTTCAACAGTAGGTATATTAAGTATTTATAAAAGGATGAATGAAAATTTTGTATAATATATAACATACCTATCGGTACTTACGTGCATATCTTACATACATTTGCAACAAAAAAGTTTTCCAGCAATACCAAAGACACATAAACATATTGATTGCCGGATGTTTATGAGTGGAAGTAATGAATTTGCTCGACTATTGCTCAATTATAAGGTTCAAGTTCTTCACCCGTACAACCATTCCACTAATTAATTTAGCTCGAAGCGCCAATAATTTTCTCCTGAAAAAGGCGTACTAGTCGTCAGTACAGCGTTAATTAACCAAGTTTAATATTATACTGGTAATGCAGGTTAAGGTTCAATATTATACTCGTAATATGTTCTATGTATATACCGTACGTCAATAGAGAGCGACCGGCCAGCGGAAATCAAAGGAAATATAATTCAGCAAACAGGCTTCTGAACCTGGTTTCAAATATTGCACTAACGAATGAGTTATGTTAGGATAGCTATTTTAGTATATTCTATAAACCTTATTTATTATGTGTATTCGCAAATACGACAGGCCTAGGGGTTACGTCACCACACTGTAGGACTGTGAGACACTTATTAGTGTCCCATGTGTCTTGTCGAAGTTTAGAAATCGCCTTTAAATCCTCCTATAAAATTTCAAGATTGCGACTTAACGATTACTTACAAGCTCAACTGATTGCTTACCGCGCCCTCTGAAGCACAAAAATGCTAGTGATAATTTGTCACTAGTGGCCATTCATTCATGGGTCGACCGCGCCCGACGCTGCCCCACTTTATGGATTGCTGGCTATCGGTCTCTTACTTAAATTAGTAATAAGCAATTGAATGACAAACAAGCGTAAGTCACGCCCTTCGTAATAGCATAAAATGAATACTAAATTATTGTGCTTATTAACAGTATGTAAATTGTACTCATTACAGTATTAAAATGTACAACGAGTATAAGAATACCGGTGTACCAACCGTACTCACACATTACTCACAGATACATATATTATGTAGATAGTCATTTATTTGTAATGCTCAATAATTTACAAATTCCAATGACTGTATCACTTTTAATACAAAAGACACACAGAGTTTGTAAATGTCACAAAACATTAATGAAACAAAATTTTGAACAAGTTAGCAATAACACATAAACAACTTACAACATTCTATAAGCATTACACACACATTGTTTTAAACGTGCGTAATTAAAAAGTTTATGAGAAAGTAATTATACGACACCAGTAGGGTACGTGCGAACTTTCGCCATTCGCCAAGTCTTCTCGTGTTGTTTTGATACTAAATTATAAGTAAACTTGGCGCATAAAAATTATGTCGCGGAGTGTAAATTTAGACTTACGTGCGGTTTCTTTTTCGGTGGACACTTACGCGTCTAGGTAAATTTTAATTCAATTGAAATT
The DNA here is from genome assembly GCA_018249975.1 of Passova gellias. Lineage (NCBI taxonomy): Eukaryota > Metazoa > Arthropoda > Insecta > Lepidoptera > Hesperiidae > Passova > Passova gellias. The sequence goes on from DWUN01003323.1 coordinate 11,705, forward strand.
TATCTAGACGTGTAAATATATTAAAGTAAGGAAATTGAAAACTTAAACTATAAAATGCGAGCAGTGATAGCGGATGCTAGGATTTTAGCCTTCCACTCCGGGGGTCTGGATCAAAACCTAGTATGCACCTCTGAGTTTATAAAGTTACGTCGTTTAAACTTAAACATTTAAATTTCACTTCGAGTACCGGTGAAGGAAAACATTAGGAATCCGGCACACCGGCTATGTTACAAAGTATAACTTAGTGGATGTGTCAAGTCTGCGAATCGATAGTTGGAAAGTGTGGTAGAACATGACCTTAAAAGCCCTGTCAATATGAAAGGAAACCCGCGATCAAGCAATAGAACAATAAAAGAGATGAAAATAAAAATAACAAAAGAAGAAGAAATAAACCTTTAAAAGAATTATACTGTTAACTAGCGACCCGCCTCGGCTTTGCTCGTGTGCAATACTGATACTAAATACACTACAGAAAAACTGTGAACGTTGTATATAAAAACATAGCAGCCCGCTCCGGCTT
>DWUN01003324.1:0-12223 GCA_018249975.1 Passova gellias
TGTCATGAAAATCAGTATGACCATGTATTTTTCACAGAGGAAACGAATATGATATTCGTATTAATGGAAGTTACCACAAGATGGCGGTTTCATGTATCAAGTTAAAATTTATTTTAGTTCGCGTAGCAACACGCACCGGGTACAGCTAGTACCAATATATAATACGGTATTATCTTACAAAAGCTAAGACGAAGCGCCCAGTCAGTCCGCAAAGGAAGATAATACCTTGTCTATATATTGTATATAAATACACGTGCCAGGGGCGGTGCGAACAACATTAGGGCAAAACATCTTACCATGTTCCAAGATATGTAACCAACGTTTACTTCGAATAATGCCAAAATAGATTGAAAAGAAATTTGATTTGACATTTAAAGATGAAGTCACGCCACTTTATTCGCATGACGACGTAGAATTAATACACATGAATTGCCTAAAGGCTTCTGAAACCCTCTTGAATAATAATATCAAGCGAGTTCTTAAGAGAATTTACATAAATACCACAGACATCTTCAGTTTATTTATTTGTTTGATTAACTTTGATGCTTACATGTATCATATAAATGTATTATTTCAAAGTTATTCAAGCAATACTGAAAATGATGTGTTATATAAAATTGTTTTATTCTTTTCGGGATTTTCTTGAGCTTTTCGGGCTACATACTTGAGATATAATACCGTGATTCAAGTTTAGTTTCGAGAAATATAAAGGTAGACAGTAGAAGCGTAAATGTTAATGTAGATAAAAAGTGTACCTAACAAAGCACTTTTTTGTTGATAGGCAAAATCAGAGATTTATGATTTATTATTATTTATTTGTTTATATCAGTAAGTGTATTAAAATCAAATTTAATAGAGGAATACGGGGGCAAATTTTTTTTCTGAATAAGTTTATGTGAAGAAGTAAAAAATGATATAAAACATTTAACAGCCTCTAAATCTATAGCACCGCTTCTATCAATAGCCTTATAAAAATTAGGGTTGGCAATAAGTACCTCATAGTGTATTACTGATATAGAACTAAGATGATATGTAAAATATGAACGATTATATAACAAAAATACTGTACAGGTGACCTAATGGACGTGTTGGCCCTGTTCACGTCTTCCGTGAACTTCGTGTTGTACTGCAGCATGAGTCGGCAGTTCCGGTGCACATTCGCCAGGCTGGCGCGCCGTATGCTCTCGGCTACGGAGGAACCAAATAAACTCACCATCAAGGTGGAGCCAACCACACAGGTACATGTTCATTCTCACAACTTAAGCTCCTTATGCGGAACTAAAAGAAAAAATAATTCTTTAAGCAAACATTCCATTATAATGCAAACTATCGTGTTGAATACCGTCAAAACTTTATGCAAGCCAGCTTAATAGACACGAACAAGCTTGCGAGAACAAGAGAGTGCATGAACTACGTGACTTTAGAATGTTATCCGGTAATTTTAATGAATCTAAGTGTAAGCTTTCAGTGAAGGCAAAATTAAATTGCCAAGAACGCTTTGTTGAGTTTTAAAATAAATCGAATCCATGTAATACTGAAATTGTAATAATATTGAGACATCAAGATATTCTATACGTATTGCTGTCGACGGATTTAATATATTCTTTTATGGCTTCTCCTAAGCTCTTACGAAATTCCCAAAAGATCGGAGGTGTGATGATTACATAGGTAGTGAACATCTTCGTACAATATATATTCTTCATAGGAAAATATTTTACAGATCGTTCCACGCGATGCACATAATACGTACACTCGCACATTGACCACTTGCACGTCGTGTGCCACTTTCGGACCGAGTCAGTGTGGGAGAAGACGGCTCAATTAGCTCATTGTTAACCTCTTCCAAGAGTTAGTGTCAATGTTGATACGCGAACAGTATTAAACATTAACAATTTTTAATACATAGAAAGGAAACTCACATCCCCACCGCTTATGTTTCGCTTTCACAAATCGCATTATCGCTATATAACGTTGATATGAATTGTCGTTGTATGCATAACTTTGTTGCAAATGTATTATTAAATATAATTATTATTAAATATAATAATCTATTAATTTTAATATATATGGAGCTAACAAGTTGTTGTAAATATTGAAATGTTAAATACAAAATTTTGTATAATCGTGTACGAGTATGTAAGATTTATAAAGTAATTGTAAAAGGCAGTGAACACTACCGTCACGTGTCTCTGCTCACACTATTATCTCAGCTCATAAATAGAGATGGCTGTATTATTGTGCACCGCTTTTAAAGGTGCTTTTTGCATTTATATTATACACTAGCTTAGCAAACACGCAGACTGCCCACCTGATGGTATGTGGTCACCGTCGACTATAGACATTTGCAACACGCGAGGAGTCGCAAATGCGTTGCCGGCTTTAAAGGAGAGCTCTTTGGCGCCTTACTTCATACACACAGAAAAGAAATGTGCTGAAAAATCTAAGGCTTGTCGGCAGCCACTACCACAATATTTGCACATTTATTTGCCGACCTCGAAAGTATCGGCACGTGCTTGCTCAAAATTACTTGTTGCCTTCGAAAGTGTTTTCATCATTGAAATTTTATGTGTGAATTGATAGTTAGATGCATACTCCACCACGCCGCTCCGGTGCGGTACCTATATAATGAATGCTCAAAGCACAAATTCTTTAAAGTTTCTTATGGACATGATAAAGTTTTTAAAAATTTGGAACAGACCTTTGAAATTTAGAACTAAGTAAACGTATCTTTCACACTACCTGTGGAACGGTGATATAAAGATAACTTCTTTAAAATCGCTTTAGCGTGTCAATGTGAACTTATACAGTCAAAGATTTTTCGACTGTATCTTACTGGTTAGAATGGACGGAATTTGAACAATTATTTTCTTACAGGTCACTGGCCCGCTATAACGACAGATCCCCGCCCTGATCAGGGTGGCGGAGGAGAGTATAATGTAGATTCAGTCAGGTAAACAATAAACCATTTGTTAATAAACCTTCGTCAAACATATATTTGTGAGGTTTCAATAACAGTTTTCAACGATGAAAACTTTGCGAGCTACAATAAAGGGAATATCTTTGATCTTAATTCTAAATGATCTGAAAATTGTATCTAATAATTTATTTTCTGTTCGTTACACAATGTTTCAAAAACGGGACAAGTTATTGGTTTGTTCTTTACTATAATTTAATGTTTACACTCCAAATGTGTACTGACAGAAATATGACAATTATTGAAGTTTGATCATAAAGAAGCCGGTGTTCTTTCTATTACAGAAATTGTTGAATGTAAAAAATAACAGGAATTGTTTGAAGATTGAAGTATACCTTATTAGAATATAATTGCATACAAGCGATATTTACGCAAACGAGGTATATTCATTCATTCATACATGTTGCCGTATCAATTTTCTAGAACAAATTGTACAGATCCTTTGAAAGCTAAATTCACCTATCAATATATTTCAATAATACACAAAACGAGAAGCAATAACAGTTATACTTCAATTTCAGTAACAGTAACAAGTAATTTAAAACTTACATGGAGTACCAATTTACTTAAGGAACGTATAGTAATATAAAATACGAATTTTCTATAGTAAATGAGAAGTAAAAAAAAACTTGAAATATGTCATGAATCTTTTGGAAGCAGGTAAAATGTAATAGGTATATCATATTTTGGCACCACGGACGATGTAGCGAGATACATTAACATGAAGGTGAGGAATAAACACATCCTTTAATTCGTTTGTGATGGCATTTCATACTAGTACAACGTTAAACTACGTAAACAGATACCCAGCGGTATTTTGTTGGCAATAGGCAGTTTTAAATCATAATACCATTGACGTTACTATTTTTTGCTGTAGGTACGAGTACAGCTAAGCGCTGCTATGTTTTAGCTTGAAGGTCATCGCTATACACAGAAACAACAAGACACGAGGAGTAATATAATTTAGTCATCATGATTTACATCGCTTCTAGAGGTGACCACAGAGTTTGTCTATATTTCAGATAACATACTCGTATAATCACTATCCCCGTGATATTTAGGTACCTACTGATCACAGGTCAGGCCTAGAATGTCACTTGGCTACTTCTGTAATAAAAAAATATCCTAGAAAATTGTAGACAAGGTAAAATGGCCGTGAACATATTTTTAAATTGTTCCAGAAACCGATTTTCATCCAGGAAGACACACTTTAAACCTTACATTAAAAAATATCATCGCTTTATGACAGTCTGTATTTATTGACCCGCGCGACCGCGAAATATAAAATTGAATGTAAAACAAATTTATTTATAAATATTCTATATTGGCGTCGGAACTTGTGAAACAGTTGTTGTACAACTTTGTACATATAAATATGAACCACAGAATAAACTCGACGAATTGAAAGGAAAAACTGCGTATTATTTTGCTACGGTAAATAAAAGCTTAATGTGACGAAAGTCTCTTATAAATGGAGTTGTATTCAGTGCTTTGTTGCAAAAACCTTCGGTTAGTTTCGGTTATAACAAAAATAAATAATTTCATGTTTTAATCAAGTAAATGGAAAAGAATAATGCATTCGTGTTGTGTTATCTTTATAAATGAAACGTAACAAAGACATGGACATAATAACTTTAGTGACGTATAAGTTTGAGTCGTCTTTTAGTAAAATAACTATTTTTTCTTTCGTTATTGAATATGAACATAGCGAACGTATTGCAATTGACGTGAAAGCAACGCGTAAGCAATAAATTACTCACTAAAAACGAATGAATGGTTATTTTCTGTCTGCACGCTAGTTTTTTTTTTATATGGCAATGGCAAGAGGTTCACAGGACCCGTTTAGGTATTGGTAACTGAAGCCACTGCGTTTCTGAACTTAGTGCTTATGAAACACAATAATAAAAATATTTCTGATCAGGGGCGCGAGAAAGTCGCGAACTTCGGATCTAGTATTCTACCAACTTAATGTCATCAATCGGGCAATTTGTGAAGGCATTCTCATAAAAATCCCATAAAAAATTACCAATTTCTCCACACAAAAAAACTGCAAAACATGTTGCGACCACTGAAATAAGTGTACTTTAGCTTCAAATATTAAGTTTACTCATGTTTGTGCCTTCCTTTATTTTTTATTCTTTTCGCATTCATAATGAGAGTGAAACGAAAAGCTTTTTTAGCGCACAATAATGTGCCGCAAAGCAAAAATTCTGTTTGATTAACTCTGCGTTGTTTGCTTAGTATTCCTGATTCTTTAAGTAAACACATTTATTCACATAAAAAATTATATGACTAAACCAACATCATCTGTACTGTGTTATTCTGCGTAAATTGTTTGTTTTGTTATTGCAATATTCAAATATATATTTTTTAATAACACAATAATATCCGCTCTAATACTTTCTGACGTGCCCACATATATGTAGCTCTAGCATCAGCTGTTCACTGACCAACAAGTTTGCTACTTGTATTTTTATGTGGGTACATCAGACAGTGAGCAATATGTGCATGTTAAAAGCGGCTAACAAGTAATACACATAATATAATGGGGAATAAGATGTACGTATAGGATATATAATAATTTTGTTATTGTTTCAGGTAAACTTACTCTCTCATAAGGGGTTTAGCAAGTTACTAGCGCTTAAGTCAAGTATTAAATATAGAAATAGTAAATACTATAACAATAAAATTTTGATCAATAAGTTGTAATATATTGGTAAGTGCATTTTTAATAAAACTGTATACTTCTTAAGATGTTCTTTTCTAGTCTTTGCGTCTTTTGAGCCGAGACGCAAAAACTAGATGGTATTAGCGTATTACATTCAACAAAATGGTAGAAATATTGAAAATAGTCTAAGAATCTACAAATTTACTAGTACTATAAGTTTACTGTTAGGGTCCAAAATTAAATGTGAGTGAGTTTTAAGCTGCAAATCTTTCTATTCTACTGTTTTATATAAAGTTTTATTTATTTTTCGTCTTATTCAAAACCCTGTATAGTGACAATACCGTACGTACAGATGTATATAGGTACACATATTGTAATAATATTTTTCCTATTTGTAATGTTTACAACGTTATAAGTAAAAACATCTTGATTTGTATTAATTTTATGTGTGATTCAGTTGTATTTTATCGCCAAAATAAAAACTTGGTTTTTTGAGAATGTGATTTCATTGCAATCCCCAAAGTCATAAATAATGTTTATTTTAAAAGTAAGTGGTATAGCCGCGAGTATCGGATAAGTACACTCGAAAATTTTTGAAGTGAATGAGATAGTGTTGACATTACTAGTAACGTTAATACAATCAGCTAACATACTCGTAATTATAACGACCGTGGTGTCAAAGGAAATGTGGTCACCGTTTAATGCTGATTTTTACAAAACACAAGGCCAAACCAAACAAAAACTGGGATAATAAAAGAAAATATTTATAAGACGTTTTAATTTCCACTTGGGTAACATGGCTGGAAGATCTAGGCCCTGTCGAAAATAGAATATATTTTAAAGGCCGCTTCGACGTCTTATAGTCATATTATAGTCTGCAAGCATGTTTGCTAGTTACTTTAGTAGTTCGTGGTCTCATATACATACATACATACATATATACATTCAAAATGTAAGATCGTTATCTAGGTACCTGCAGAGAAACTAGCTGGATTAATTACACTTTAACGACTTAAGCTGATTGCCCTACTGTTAACAAATCGCACTGAGTTTATCTACCCTGTGCAAACGGTACGCAACCTACACTGAGGAGTTGTTATTATTTACATCTGTTTCTAAATTACCGCTGGAGATGAGCCCGCACAAAATCAAAACTCATATTTTTTGTATGAAGTTCTGAAAACTAATTGTAAAAAAATTGTAAATAATTATGATTGCCATTAAAAACATTAATTTACTTAACTTAACTTATTTTATTAGATATTTATACTACTATATTTAAAATGGCCTTAATCATATTTGTACAAATCTGGCTTTTTGAGCCAGAAAAAAGGATTCCTATTTCTAGTTTCATATAGTTGTGAAATATGGCCAAGTTCTGAATTAATTGTTGCAGTCATTGAAATTAACAACAGTAAGTTCATAACATTTTTGAAATACATGTTATTAATATGTTCAAAAAATTTGTGTAAGTTTTAATTTTCACTATTTGAAGAAAGCTTCCTTACTCCCGAAAGGAGATAAGCCGCGAGCAAGCTGTTTACTAATTGCTACTTTAACTCATTGCGCCACTCATTTGTTTTCGTCATCGGCCTAACAAATGGCTTCTGCATTGTTTACTAACGTAATGACACTTTAGAGAACTTGTAAACCAAATATTTCTGTAGGAAACAATCAATGGTATTACTTCGGTCATTAAATTAAACGATAATTAAAAGACGTCGAGGTGGCTGGCAACTCGGCACGTAGTATACCATGAACGCGACAGGTGGACTTCGAAGAGTCGTATCGCTACGATGAATGTAAGAGGAAGACCAGTCGAGAGGCAAGAGAAATTAGTCAGAACCGTGGCCGCTGGAAGTCCTTAGGTTCTGCTTACCCCAACGTGAAACAGGCGTGGCTGTATAACTAATTAAAATAAGTATCTGATTTTAAAAAAGATAACGCTGAGTAATATGTATAATTATTAACTTTATTTTGTTTGCAATTTTATTAGATTAAAACTTTCTAAAAAGCCATGTCATATTGTAAGACATTTTCATGTAGTTAGTGCTGAATTACAACGGAATTTGTCTACTTTCTGTATTGCAATATGTAATGTACGTAGATCGCATCATCTCATCCATCAAGAACAATGAGTTACGATACGATGCGGATTAAGGCTTAGGTATATCTCTTTGATGCAAGCTCAACAAATGGACCGTATCACTAGCGTATGGTCTCTCAGATAATAGGGAGAGATGAACGATTGAAATGTCTTTGTTCTGACGAGTTATACTACAAAATACATTTGCAAACATCTTCGTTATTATTCTATAGCAGATATTTCCATTTTGTTTTGTATTATTGACTAGTAGCGCCTTTGCACGGGTATTTTCGTTTTACGCAAATTAAGTAATTAAACATAACGCGACCACACCTCCTGTCCTTAAAATAATTCGTTTCGGAAAATAGGTAATTTCGAATGGCTTACATTTACCACACCTCTTATTTCATTAGTAAATGCTGTCATGCTACATTGCATTAGTTAATACCATTCTGAATGGTAAAAGTGAAAATAACAATATTTCTTGCTTGCTATTTTGTATGAGAAAACTCTGGAAATACTCTCTAAAATAGATATTTTTGCTTCGCAGGTTATTATTAACTGATAATCAGCAAGATATTAGAGGTTTTATCACAGAAAAAGTGGTTTTCACTGTCAGTGAAATGTTAAGTAATATTTATTAGGATAAAAAAATAATATCAAAAATGCAATTGTTGGCACTCATTATACATACATAACATCATACATAGGACAGCGAAGACAGTACCACGATACACAGATAATAATAGGTATACCCGCAATCATAAAATAATTTTACTGATAAAATAATTTTATAAATTAATAATGAATACCGCCAAACTTAGATCTGAGTTATTATTATAAGACCGTTTTCCTTGTGTATTATTGTGCCAACATAAGATTTATTTTATCTTTTGTTGTTCAATAAATCTTAGTTTTCAATTTGATTGTTGCTTATCTTTTTTCTCATTTTATTATCATTTGTGTTTTATGTATTGGTTAATTGTCTTAGTTTAGTTTTTATGATTTTGTTTTTGTCTAGACGTATTTTCTTTCTACATATATTATCTCATAGCATAAATAATAGTTGCTATGTTATTACTGTATTCATTGTGATCGATGGGTATCTATTTCAATAAAGCAAATTGCCAAACAAGGTAAGTTTATTTGGATGACGCAAACTACGTAACCGCAACGAAACTGTTGCCCACCTGCTGTTCTAGTTAGAGAACTTTGAAGGACAATAGTATCAACCAGTGATCGACATGGTGCCTGTATATTTTATTTGTTGGAGAACCATATTGTCTTGTGAATGATATGTTTTACTTACTTTCCTAAAATACAATTCCTTAATTCCGTAAAGACAGATTAAAGTTGTGTTGTTAATAAAGAAGTAATAAACGTTTAAGTGTTGTTAATAAAGTGTAAATAAAAGTCAAGGTTCAATTTTATCTCTATGCCTTCTTGAACATAGACGCTATCAGTGCAAACAGACACACTATTTGATCGGTAAAAGACTGTCGTGATCCTAAATTTATTGTTTTAAGGCAAAAAAAATAGAACTTAGAACTTCAACGTAGCCTGCCTGAAAGCAAAATATTTTCTTTAATTTACTTATTTAAATTTAAACATGCAAAGGTATATTTACTATAGTACAATTAAAACAGTAATAATCTCGAAGAACGCCATGTCTTAAATAAAATACACTAAGGTCGTATATTTGCCACTTTGACCAATTGGATTAGTAAAAGCTATCATCGAGATAGGTGGATATAAATTGGAGTTATTATTTGAACGTTTATTAACCAAACGTACTTGTTACTTGAAATGATAAAATCTAAAGAGAAATTTGAAGACGAAGTTACGCGGAAAGGCCGACGATGTTTGAAAGGCAAATATGTCATTTAGATAACTTGAGATATCTAGATTCTATGTTGCTCCAAATCTCATAACAAACTCCTTTAATGGAATTTCGACTTTGATTAAGACAATAGGTACGTTACCCTTTGTTCAAACTTGGCTTTTCGTGATAGCTCGTTCGGTTTCGGTTTGTAGTGTGTTTTAAGTTTCGTACAAATGATTAAAATACAGGCTTTTAATTATTTCTAAACAAGGCCATTACATAATTTACAAACTTATATATGATTTTGAATACCAGTTAGAAAGGACAGCTCCAAGTTGCCTTTCTGCTGCCAAGAAAAGAATGATTGTTCAACCGGCTATATAGATACGTGTGCATATACAATAATGTACATCCCACATCACATAGGACTGAACCTTCCTATCCTATTGATACACATGTTTCTGTCATAAAATAATAAAACGAAAAAATTTAAAAAGGAGACCTACCAAAAGGTTTCTACCGAGATTTACGAGTAATAGAACTGATTTATGTATATATATGTTAATATATCGGCAATGGGGACGCTTTCTTGTTGGATTTTGTAAGAAAATACCAATATTTTCATGAAATAATATAGATATTATCTAAAAGTTACCGATAGTTCTCAATTTACTTGTGTAATATTTTTAGTAATGCGTATATGAGGAAATTTTTGCCTATACATATTTTTTCACGCTAACCATACGAGTAGACTGCAAAAGTTAGATAACAAGTTAATACGTGGAAACCTCCGAAGTAATTTCCGAAGTTTAGTGCTCACTTCAAAAAAACTTCAGCGGACATTGAATCTCTGTAGATGACAGGTGGGCATATCATAAAGTTATACCTGTATTTCTCTTCATTATATTTGTAATGAATTTGATCTTTGGTGGGTTCATTTAACGAAAAGTCTTTTATCCTGCTGTCTCGATCCAGTTGTAGCACAGTTTATAGTCTTTGGTGTCTCGGCAAGTACTCCAATATCGACCGAGAATCTTAGGTGATTTAAGTATATTTCCTTCATATGTATTCCAAACTTCTGCCAGTCAATATTACGGAACATTTTTTCAAACACTGCTGTAAAAAGTTGGTGAGAGTTGAGCCCTTTTCTGACGCGTCTCTCAATGATAAACTATTCTCTTGACTGTTCGAGTCTTACTTTGCTCTGGATTTTTTGTACATCTCCTTTATGTCTTTTATGTATTTATTGTCTATGCGATGCGGCGATGACATCATTTTGAACAGTTATAGGAACATTCACCTCCCTACCAAAATTGAATAATCGGTACAACTTATAATGAGCCGACATCCATACGGAGGCTACGAAATTCAACCGATCTGTAAGTATAACAATAAACCTGATACACAAAATTGTATGAACATGTTTTTAAGCATGCACTCATATCTGTGAACAATATCTCTTTTATCAAGAAAAACACACAATAACATAGTATTATTCTACATATAAGTGTTACTAGCGAATAATAATAGTCGTAAAGAAAAAGGTGTTAACGTTAGATAACTATTACATTACGGGACATTTTATGCGAGCGTAAATTCTTCTTAAATAAGAAGCTAAAGTACCTACTTAGATATATTTTATAGTAGAATTTTTTTGTGTGTTTTACATAGTGTCTTTGGATAGAATGGAAGATATTCGCAACATCATTACCATTAAGAGCCTTAAATATATTTTGCAATTTATAAGAATCAACAAACTGTATCAAAAATCAACAACACAGCACTTTAAATAATAGCTTGAGTCAATATTCGCATTATTCATCGTAAAATTTCCGTTAAATTGACGCAAATCCCTAGTGCGATATGTGACGTACATCGACTGGATTAGCATTCTTCCAAAAGCTTTTAAAAGTAAAGTTCAGGAATGATTTTTCTGTTTCATCGTAAACTCGAACAGTATGACTCATGTTGTTTGTAAGGTTAAAACAGATTTCTCTTAAGAACGATTTATAATCGAGAGCTTCTCCTTCTCGACATTGGATAATATAAAAGGCGCTTACCGAATACGTGATTTTTTCTTCGATAAATAATCTCTAAATATTGGGTTGTCATTCAATTTCATACACAAATATTTGCCTTTGTCAATGCTTTATTTCAGTCGTCTAAATAGGCCACTAAAAGTAATTAGGGCAGTAGCTTCAATAGGTAGGTACTGGAGTTTCCCATCAAATAACATGGTCATGAATTTATTTTTAATATTTGAAACCTATTAGGACTTTTACGCTATATTTTGCAACCGTAGTCCACTACTATAATGTACAGATCAAATGTTCTTTATATATCACAAAAATTAAATCATAGGGTTTAACTTCAATGTCTTTGAATGAAAACGGAAATAACTTTGGGACGCAGGTGAAGCACTCTCCGCATTCATATTCATGACAAAGCTTTTGTTATAAGCTTTCATATACGAGTACGTCGTCTACAGGAATCTTGCGGAGTAAGGTTTGCGGACTTAGACGAGATGTCTGTCTAGCGCTTGGTACCGATTCAGTGGAATTCTTTATAGGAATATTTAATAAAGAAATAATAATAAAAATTTTGAAATTTGACTACAATATACTAACATATCTTAAAAATCTATTTTGCTATATTTAAACCCCATACATTTAG
>DWUN01003325.1:0-12218 GCA_018249975.1 Passova gellias
ACTACACTCCTCTGCCTACCCCTTCGGGGATTACAGGCTTGATGTTACGTTTTTTACAGTTATCAAGGATAGTTTGATTATGCAATATTCTAGATCGCTACTCGAACTACCTCCGCGACAATAATATAATTTACAACGACAAAAGTAAACAAGGGATTTTTGAAAAAATTACTACCTCACAGATAAAGCGAGCAGCAAAAGCTCTAAACGGTCGGACAGACCCAATCGACAGTCAATCGTCACAGTGGCGGTAGGTAGAAAGTGTTCCGGGCATTTTTAACGTGAAAATTTAAAGGCGCGAGCGCGGTCGCCGGCGGGCCGCGCTGTCAGCTCTCTCCGCGCCTTATACGGCGGGCGCGAGACGCGTGCAGGTTTTTGCGCACATCGCAAAGCTCTGCGAACGTTATCGACGCCAGTTCGACACCGCCGCTCATCGCTGTTCGGACGGTGTGAAGTAATAACGGCTCCTCTAAGGGAGAGTTCACCTACGCTATCCAGAGAGAGCTGCGAGATCCCGATCTCGTTGGAATTTCGGGATGAAAAGTAGTCTTCATTCCGCCTCGTAACCTCGTCTATCATCCAGTGAAAGTCCCATTAGATTCGGTCGAGCCGTTCCCGAGATTAGCGCGGGCAAACAGAAAGACAATTTTTGGCAGACAGAAAATGTAAAAAAAGTTTGTTTGTTCTGGTATAGTAACAATAAAAACTTGAGCGAACACGGTTATTTTGAAATCACAGACAGGCGCTTCAATTTTATTTATATATATATATATATATCTATATAGAGTATAGATATAAATAGGTGAAGATTTAAACGTAAAGTGCCTGTGTGTGAAGAGAGTGACGAATGTAGATGATGCGAGTCAGATCTGTAAGGTTAGGGGATATTTGGCGCTCTGCTGATCGCATTCAGCCCCTCAGGGACCCGACGTGTTCGGAACTATCGTAATGATAGTCGTGACAACAACAATAGAAAGCCATATTCAATTGTGATTCAACCACGTCGATCTTCAACACGTGTTTTTTTCATATATATGTAGGTACTAGCTGGCCTGGCAAACGTTGTTCTGTCATTTAAATTATTTTTTATTGCTGCTCCTCTCCTATTCATCTTAGCTTGATGTTATATAGCCTAAAGCCTTCCTCGATAAATGAGCTATTGAACACTGAAAGATTTTTTCAAATCGGACCAATATTTTCTGAGATTAGCACGTTCAAGCAAACAAACAAACAAGCAAACTCTTCAGCTTTATAATATTAGTATAGATTACGAGCGTATTCTGTAAGTATCGTTCCTTACTATATTACAGTGATGTTAGCAGTTTTATTCCTACAGTAGTTTTCGATTATCGTATTTTGAAAGCTTCAGAGTTGGGATGATGATCTATCTTTTGTGGCGAATATACGCGAATATGCGTATCTCCAAATAATAACTTACAATGTGTTCTCAACCACAGCTCCGATACTCTCTCGATAGATTCTTGGCGCGCGGGTTCCGTTACGATATTAAAAGGTGTTTACGGGGAATTACGTTTGTTGTTTGACAGAAAGTTTTATTTGTACTATGGCTACATTTACATATTTTACACCACTGTTAAATCAATATATATTTGGCCTTTTACTGCGTATACATTTTAGCTGTTGAAACTTAAATCAATATTATTTATTAACTAGACAACAATTGACATACATTTTGATTAAAGACAAACTACAGGTTAAAATTTACTTCCTATAAAATCGGATCGGCCGCGAGCTTTAAAATGATTTTAGCTCCATTTATAGTTTAAGAACGGGATTTATTTACAACTATCGAAACAAAATTTCGCACAACAATAACAATAACCTTGTTTCTTTTGTTGAATTGTTGAAAACTTTTGACCACGTGGTGGAGCCCCGGGCGGCTGCAGCTGTTCTGCCGACACATTCACGAAGTAATGAATGGAAGCAAGTAATTTACTAAGACATGCACTAACGCGGAGTAGTTAGTAAACTTTACTAAATTCGCTTACAGGCCATACTAAGGTTACTTTGACAAGTGAATTTTTTATCAGCTGTACGTACATATGTATGTTGTTTCACTTCAAGCGATATATTTCTACATTTACATAGGTACACAAGCGGAATATCCACGAAGTCAAAACAAACATTTTATCACACTGTTTCAACAGAATTTGAATTTTTAGGTTCTATACATTTATTTAGCCAAAGGTCGTGGAAACAACCATTTACATGGTGGGTTGCGATGTGGCTCATACAAACCCTTAATATAAATCTAGATCGCATTTATTTCAGTTGATTACTATTTATTACGACTAATCCGGAACCCTAACATAAAATAGCCTTAAGGCGTTTTGTATTATAATTCGCTTCGCAACGATAAAAGATAAAATTAACCCGTACGTGTTGTAAAGCGGTCTCTATATAATGTTAATGGGTATTTATGTGCTCCCAGGCGTCTGCATTGTTAGTGAATCTCATTATTTGTACGTTGTCGCTTTAACTCTTATCTCATTTTAGCAAATGTTTGTAAATTACGTGTTAGGTTACCTTGAAAAATCTCCAAATTAACAAAACTTATACTGGTTTTGCTCCGCACATGAACTCGCTTTTTCATGTTATACATAACAATGTAAATAAGTTTGCTAACAAATTATTGTATCTAATTATTTTAAAATTGGAATAATTATACAGTAAGTGCAGCAGTCGATGAAAGCAAAAATAACTGCGAAAACAAGCTGAAACGCCTTATTTTTAATTTTCAACTGAATTTTTTTTTAGAAAATTCATCAATCTTCAATTTGTACTGTTCCAGCGATCATACCTTTTCAAAGTCGACACGCATATTACATTTATGTTTGACATCAAGTTGTAATAACCGTTGGAAGTGACTTATGTCGACAGTTGTATGAACCGAGGAACTATAATGGACGATATTTATTTGACCGACCCGCCGTTCTCAATACGCCGGACGTTGCCGACAGTACCGACAGGAAACAACGCGAAAACGAGTCTATGTTAAATACGTGTACTGTATTAAGGGAAGGCCTCCCACAACTGCGGCTCTCTCGTGCCCAGCAGTGGGATGAACAATTTTTACAGTCACGTTGGAAGTAGGAAATTACAATCGGTTCCAAATCCAATTTAAATTCAAAATCCTCTTCCTTCGATTCGATTACAATATCATTCAACGTTGATTAATTATTTCGACAAATATTGGTGGATACTTTAGATCGCTAACTTGAAAGCACAGTGTCCAGGTCCATTTTCGAAACCGATATAATTATTCAGTGAATTCATAAATTTTTCATTGTAATCGTAAAGAATATCTGCTAAACTTATGTGCGTTCTTACACCGTGCGATCTTCTCGGCCTTTGAAGCTGCACCGTTATTTTTAAACAGCCACATGATACAAACGAGGCCTGTTTCTGCCGACCGTACGCGCCGAAAGTGAAACTAAATCATAATATTTATTATCTATTGTTTTATGAGCTATGTTTTATACGTCTTTCGCGCGGAATTACAGCAATATATTGGCTTGGAAGTCGAGTAATATTTCGTCAACAATGAACACAATATACTAATGTATGTACATTATAGGTAGGGGAGCGTTTCAAAATCAGTTTGATGGAAAATTTGTTCATAAACTTTGGTTTAACACTATAAATGTTACCTTAATGGCAGCAACTGCAAGGGATGATTTTAGTACGTTTCTTGTAAAATAGTTATCGTCGAGATTCTTTATAAATATGACATCCTAAAGATTGCAAAAATAACACCCGCATACGTTGGTAAAACGAGGATAGTATATGTAATATAGTGTTCCTGTATTAGGTCGGCAAACGGAAGTGCTACTTGAAAGTTATAACGAATTGTACTTTTATAAGAGAATTCAAAATGTATTCAATTAGACAAACGTCCTAACTTTTAGCAGAGTTTATATGATTAAAGGATTCGCACGAGTTTGGAATGTAAAACGAAAAGACATTTTACTGGAACTTTTTTATAAGAGCTTTCGAGCGAAACAAACGAACAGAACGTTTCGAAAAACTCAAAACAAACACGCTATGTTCCAATTCAAACTAAAAATAGAAAATAATTTTAGAAATAATGAGAATGTCAAATCAATAAATAACAAGTGCTAATGGCAAATAGTTTTCGAAATTTGCTAATATTTTAGTACAAATAACAAATTCGATCGTCATCCAGCAAAACTTCAGCGTAACTTATGAGTGAACTCATGTGACGTTAAAAATAACTTAACATTACACTGTACGTAGCGCGATAAATAATATGCTCTGCCGCCAAAGGCTCGAAGACTACTTAATATAAAATATATCGTGAAACAGTCGGCTTATGTCTCCACGAATAGCTCGAAGGCCGTAAGCAGTGCGTGCGATCGTAGTCGCGTCGGACTGAGGGCCGACGATAAGGCAGCGCGGGAGCGTATCGTGACGAGAGCGAAATTGTATCTGACTGCATGGTTCTGTTGCTATTAAAATGCTTAAAGTTTCGTCAAACGTGTGCCGTGTGCACTTCGAGCATTGTATGAATTATGCATACAAATAAAATCATTAGCCGGTGCATGCTGTCGATTTTATTATGCATAGAAAAAAAAAACAAAATAAAAAGTATGAAATATACACGGCCTCTTTGAATCTATCGCGAGTGATTGCAAACGATAATGTCTTTTTTCATTCCTATTTCAGATACGGTTCATGTTTACCGTTGTCATGTCTCGATATGGCACACATGCGTTCTCTGATATTTTATTCAACGTGAAATTGGACTCGAGTCACCGAGCTGAATACTAAGTGAAACCGTTTCAAGTCATAATGTAATTTTGTACCTTCATACAAATATGCTAAAGATATGTATATTTAACTGAAAAACGCGTTTCGAGAAATAGCAAAACCAGAAGATGGACGATGGTTGATGGATCGTACAACCTTTACGACGCTTGAAACTAAAACCTCGTTTAGTTATAAACAAAATTCTAAATGAACACGATTAATGAGCGCCAAAGGGTAAATTATCATAAAATATCTTTCAATTCGAAATTAGACAATTAATTACTTGCGTTATGGTAATCGTACAGCCGATAAACAGACATATACATATATACTGAATAGCGCTTATTTACATACTTTTACTGCACCCATATACAGAACAAACAAATGTGTTCATCATACAAATGTCTCTTCTGAGCGGGAATCGATCTCGCGATTTCCAGTTTAGCGCTCCGGTCTAACCGCTGGACCTAGAGGTCAGACACACAGAGAGCGCTTGTTTTGTGTTTCATTTAAAAGAGGAACCCTAAGGCCCCATATTCCCTGCTCCATCAGAGCTCCGCCGCCACATCGCATCGAAGCGGGTGAAATTGTTCGTAAGCCCGCCCGCAGCGCCACTGAAATAATATTTTTTTCGTCCAATGAAACGATTCAATGATGCGTTAACAAAACAGCGCCTAGCGCCGGGGCCCGTGGGGTGTTAGGAATGAGTTCCTACAACATATTACATACCTAATACGTAAATAAAATGTTGTGTAACATACGAGAACGGAGCTTTTCTCACCACGCACGTATTGATATCGTCGATAAACTATTATTCCCAACATTACCTTCCCATCTATTTGCATTTCTTCAATATTTTAGTATTGAATTGATGAAACCTTTTTATTTAATTAAATAAACGTTCAACACACTATCTTCCATTCCAAATTTCCAAGATTCCACGTTATAAGCTCTCTATAGCAAATATCTACAGAATTAAGTTAAAGAGAAATTGTTGTAAACATACTAAAATCCTGAAATATAAGAACGCCCCTTGCTTTTGTTTAGTTTTGTACTTGTATTTCATTTTGCTACAAACATAATAACCCGCAGCCTATATCACCGATAAATTGTCCCCAACGGTGCTCTTTGAAGACATTTAAATAAATAAAACACGATCGATTTAACTTCAGCCGACGCCGGTATTATTTTCATGACGCCGCTTTCAGACGTTTCAGTTGCGAGCAGATGAAAGAGAATTAAAACGGGATCAACATTTTTTTCATCGGCGACCCGAATTTATCTTTCCAAGTTAGTATTTCAATTGGAACGATAAACAGAAGTCGTCGACTCTTAGGTTTTTTACGTTTTTGGGAGCAGCAAAGTACCCCAAATATTCTATTTGTTTCCAACATACGTCACGGTACATGTAAACTCGCATGGCACTGTGTTGATTTCGTAGGAGAGATTGAAAGGAGATTAAAAATATCATGTCGTATTTATTAATCGTATCAGATTACGCGATTGCATTTCCGCCCGCGCTTTATCCTGTAACTGTTTATCCGTAAACAAAATGACGTCACAATAAAACGATTGGATCGTGATTATCGCATTGTCCAAATTTGTTCGCGCTGTTTCGGATTAATGCGGGGGAGCGGGGGTACGTTATTTACGTGCTTGGTGTCGCTTGCTGAACATTTACGTTTAATAATAACAATAATGTATGTAATTGGGACGATTTCACACAGGGCTGTCTAATCTCAAATCGAATGCCTGTGTTATGGGAACCGGAAACCCGATAAACATACATTATATTTATAGTATACACTATTTATGTAGATGTTTGTGACACTCAGGCACAGAACAAACAAATGTGCTGCACACACAAATGTTCGTCCCGGGCGCACATCGAACTCACGACCTCCGGTTTCGCAGCCACGGTCTCTAACCACTCGACCACGAGGCCAATCAATAAATTATATGTATCGACCACTTCTGCCCATGATAATGTTTAATTTTTTTACAATGTTTCTAATAAATCTACTTTAGTGATTCATTTTACTAGAACTTGACTGAACTCTTGGTGTAGTAGTTAGAGAACCTGGACGCCGAACTGGAGGTCCCGGGTTCGACTCTCGAGCAGTGCCTATCTGCATTAATTTGCCTATTTTGGAATCGAACAGCCATGTGTGGAATTGTCCCCAGATGCACGAAAGTAGAGTAGGGTACTTCGTGCGTACACGTACATAAATTAATTAGGAATAATCTCATAATAAATACCGCGTATCACAACATAGTCGGAGCTCGGCATAAATAAACATGCTCGAATATAGTTTGCGTACGACCGGGAACACGGCGGACATGAATTATTTATCGGAATCAGCTCCGAAGAAGGCTCGGAAGAAGTATTGCGTAATAACTTAATAATTCTTCCGTGTAAAACAATCGTACTGTATTTATCACACTCAATTGGAACCCGTTGGCACAGCGGATGTTCAACCTGACCGCCAAGCCGTATTGCGGGTTCGATTCTTATACAGGACGAATATTAGTCATAAGTTAAGAGTATTTTTATGTCTGAGTGTAAAATTACCTATACTAATATGTATTTAGGAATTTCTATAGATAGCTTATCCGTAGGTAACCATAGCACATGTTCTGCATAGTTTTGGAGCAGCACTAATTAATATGGGTTAGTATACTTGTAGTTAGTATTAGCTAGTGTATGTGTTATTAGGGATTGGTTAGAAAGACGTCGGTACTTCATGTAGTCTGTACTTCATGAGTGCAATGCAGCTTCACCTTCACGTCATGTTTCCACTTGTCAACGATCGAAATGACATTAAACTTATAATCCCGTTTACAGTAATTGGTCGGTTCGGTTCACATTTTAAGCCGCTTAGTGCCAATTTGCAACAAGATGGTTTATAATCTGACGTGAGGTAGCCTTCTTTGATGTCCGAGATGACAGCAGTGAATTAGGCCTTAGGGATTTGCGGGAATTTGAAGCGGGACGAAGATAGTGATGCCAATTAATAGCTATGTTACTCTGTTAACAAAACACGGCGCTTTAAGAGATCTTGAGAGTTCTCGATGACCATCTAAATGGACTAAAACGATAATAATAATTGAGAAAATTCCGGCTAACTCGTCCAAAATTTGGCAATTAAATAATGTCTGTGTAATAGTAACCGTACAGCCGGTAAACATACATATGTTTGTGGGAATCAAACTTACGAGCTCCAGTTTAATCAATTAAGGATTTTACCTACTAAACCAACAGTTAAAATCTCAATATATTAAGTGTCGCAACTATCCACACTTACGTCCTCAACTTACAAAATTGTGTTGAATTTTCAGGAATTTCCAAGCGCTAAATATATTTTGATCGATGCATTAACTAGATCGGGAGCGACCGCACCGCATTAGCTCGTAACGCGACTCTGCCCATCCGTCTTCGGTATATTTACCTTGCTTAAACGATTCTCCCGTATTCGATTTCTGGAATACTTATTTCGAAACTGTGATCTGATTCCGCTCAAACAGTTTCTACTGCTAGCGTTCGGTATAAGTTTTGAGCTTCTTTATTATATTCTACGTGTTTAGTATTTATTAAAATGATATATTTTACTAGTCGTGTCCTAAGGTTTCGCTTTCTTTGAATTTAATATATTTTTATTTCCAACCATTAGTCTAAACATATTTATATTTCTATGTTTCAAATGATAAACTATCATTTTTCAAGTTGAAAATGTTGTTGTCATTCCTAGACGAGATCCGAGAAAAACAGAAGTTTATACGATTGATGTTCACCCGTTCTTGAAATGTCGACGATCGTATGCTCGGTGTGCCAGCACAGCATTACTCTCGCATCCAAACGTCAGAGAAATTAAAACGATTGTGAATTTATACGTTTTCCAATATCTGTCTGACCGCATATTAAACATTTTGCAGCAGAATTGCCCCTCACAATGCTAACAGAGATGTCCCATTGTCCTATAGAGCGGCATCTTGGAAATCCGGGGATAAGAGGCCTTCAATTTCCGGTCCGGGCATAACTCAGGGAACGTGGTTTTTGTTGTTGGCCCGCGGGCATGTTCTTCGGAAAGTCTGATATGTTGGGAATAAATATCCGGTCGGGAACGTAATATACTGCGGAGCTTAAAATAATAGGCGTAATGTATTATAAACAAGCAATGAGAGAAATAGATAGGATTTTTTACTTATGCCGATACAGCTGAAATGTTAATTGGAAGATGAACAAAGATAAACGAAAATTAAAAAATATTTATGTAGGATAAAGCGTAGAAGACTTAGGGTCGACAAACTTGATAATTAGCATCGATAAATATATTTTTAGAAGCATTGTATTTGTTGAATTAATAATAAACTTGAACAATTTCGTCAGCGGATACGTATTTGTCGGTTCGCCGTCCTGACAGATGTACAATCTAACGCCAAAAGGTCCAACAAAATTTATTCGAGATAAACGACTGATACAAAAATCCTTTATATCCGAGGGGGATATTCGAGAATTTCGGACATAACCTTTCCTTTGTAATAATCGGCAGATACATGCGGCCGGCGATCGCCATCATATTATTACAACACGCCGCGCGCTCCCAGCTGCCGCCTGCACGCGCTGCCTTACGTGATTTCATATTGAGTTAGTTATTTTTCCTGCTTAGCTTATGAAAACAAACTATTGATTTTGTTATCTACTGTTTTGTGCTTTGTATTCTATTCTTTATACATGCAAAATATTCTGTGATTGCATATTGATACAACTTTTGGATATTCCTACTTCCTCGTGCACTTACGTGGGTTAAAGCCGAGGAATAAGCGTTACTCAGTATCTACTTGAATTTTATGTGACGACGTATTTAATTGTCCTTACGTTAAATAGAAGTTTCCGATTTAAAATGATATAAATTTAAATCACATTACATTTCTTTGGTTTCCAAATACACCGTACCCCACGGAGGCTGTATTTCAATTAGCCAATAGTACAAGATATCTTTTAGTTTAGAATATATTAAATTAGAAACTTGAAATAATTAAATTATTGTATTTGTTGTATATATTTTTGGAGTTATGAAAATATTGGCGGCCACTTTCAATCGTCAGACCAGCTTGAAATAACAATGGGCGAAAGTTAATACTCAGCGAGCTTTGACTTCGAGGTTGAGGCATTTTGGGTTTGCTTAGAAAGATAACAAAATAACACGGAGCAAAATATATTATACACACATTAACAGTGAATTGCTTTTAAGGTCGAATACGCTAGAAATAGCATAGGGGGAGAATGTATTTGTACCGTTCGTGTATCGTTAGGTTAAAGCTTTGAACGATTTCCACAGATTCTTCGAGTGTTGTAAAGTTCTCAACACCAGTGAGCTCGTCGTTTGAAGCATATTTACGTTCACGAACAACTTGAAACGTCAAACATGGGTCGAAGGTCGCCGTTTAGAGTTAGCGAGAGATGCATACTACGTGCAAGTATCACACGCTGTATTCACAGACAGCTTTGAAACACTTACTTTAGTATTTATTAAAAGAACTAGAGCGATAAAGTTCCTATCGGAGTCTTTTATCATATCATTACAGTTGCAAACGTTGGCGAAGTATCATTATGAAAAATTAAAATAAAAAAACCTAAAATGTTCAAGTTTTTAAAAAGGCAGAAAAATGAAACAATACTCGATTGTCATCTGTTACATAATCAGAGTTAAGCAGAAACGTTAGAACGGAAGCTTATTAAGAAATCGATGGTGCTTCCCTTTAAGATGTCCGAAGCATTTCGCGAAGAGGGTGGGACGTCTTGATGTAATAACAGGGAAGACGGCCAGAACTATTTCCGCAACCTGTCGCCACTCGACAAAAGTACAAATAGCGTAGAGGTCACACGTGATCTCTTAAACGCTGCGACCTGCTACCTACATATTGTCTTGAAACGCATTACAAAAACAACAAAAGCAAACGTATGCATTTTGTGGCGTCGTGCCTTAGAAACATTCATTTGTAAGTATTATTAAAATGATCATTCATTGCGCACTTTTAGGGTTCGAGAAAGATTTTTGAGCCTCCTTGCACTCGATGTAATCTTAATTTAACTGAAGATTTAACTGAAAAGCGCGATAATTGTGAGTTTACTTACAAATTAGAAAAGCTAACGCTGGGCGAGTCGTTTCTTTCTACCTTTCCTGTCTCCATGCAACCAACCATTGGTCCTGAGGCTTCGATTAGTATTACATTAACGTAATTAAGTGCCAGTAAGCTTCACTTAACTGGGTATTTTAGCTATCAATACCAATTTAGTACTATAATTTGTAATAAATTAATTCTAGATATTGTCGCCTGTTTAATAGCTTCAACTAATGTAATTAGTATGTAAATATAGTATCTTGTTTTAAATACCTAGTGTGTTGAAATTTATTTAAATTTGCCGTGTAGATAAATACCTTTTGTTTGCATACGGTGCTCCCCCGCTGGGGCCATGTTTTGACATAAATTTTTGTAGTTCATGTGTAAGTAACGCCGTATCGGCGCTTTCGGCCCATTGGACATTCGCAAGTTATTGCTCCATCGCTTAAAAGAAACATCACATTTGTATTATGCTCTGCCGATACATGTGCCTCCTTATGTAATATATCGATTGTTGAGTATACAGAGCGCAAAGTTATACGGTACTTGTATATAAAACTAAATAATTATTATTAAAAAGTATTTCTGCCACAAAATCGTCGTGGTCGGTCTTCCCCGTGCTCCTCTTACTCGGTAGTCATGTTGTAATTAACAATTTGTCAAATATGTAACATTATAAGGAATTAGGTTTTTAAGTGTAAGTATGTACTTACATTACGTGATGCAAAGCTCAGTCTTCTGAGTATATTTATTTCTCCTAAAAATGCTGTTTTTTTGTTCAAACAATTAGTAAATTTCATTATATCAAGGTTCCGAGTTTCCCTATCGCTGGCAACAGTTTCGGACGGCACCGGGACATTTATCAGGGCGAAAACCTTTTCGGGGTTATTTCGTTAGTTCCGATTCGATTTTCATTTTATGCAAAAGACGATCCAATTTCGGGCGGGCGAGCGGCGCGGGGCGGCGCGGGGCGGCGGCGGGGCAGCGCGTCCCTCGATGGGGATAATGCCATAGAAGAATGATCCAAATTGAATTCGTTTCACGACGAACATCGCTCCGCTGCTAAGCTCCGATCCGGCGACATCCTCGCTGACGTCTTAGGGTCTGAACTCATTTAATCTTACAGACACCTTTCACATCTGTGAGGATCGCTAGGAAGAGCTGATAAAAAAAGTACTTTATAGAGTTCTGCTAAACTCAATTCATTACTTCTTTTCAATATTATCTTCTTATATATAAAAATCAATTGCTGTTCGTTAGTCCCGCTAAAACTCGAGAACGGCTCGACCGATTGGGCTAATTTT
>DWUN01003326.1:0-12217 GCA_018249975.1 Passova gellias
GACCAATATTTCCTGAGATTAGCGCGTTCAAACAATCAAACAAGCAAACAATCAAACAAACTCTTCAGCTTTATATTGTTAGTATAGATACAGATAATTACATCTATACCTACATTTGTCATTCATTGGACAGTGTTATAGTGGGATCAGAGAGGTTGTAATAAACCTACAGTAGTCGTGAAAAAGTGATTATCTAGTGTCCATCTCAACAAAAGTTTACACTGAAACATCACTCAAGACCATCCAGTCGTAAACTCAATGTACTCCACACCTGTGCTCGAGTGTCGGAATATGCACTATATATATATATATAGTCAGCACATTATACTTCTATATTGAGACCGTTCCAGTTTAAAACACATATCATTTTCTTAAGTTGAGTCTCAAACCAATATTAGTATTCCACTTTCATTCACATTATACCTATTCTCGTTGTACTAATACTAGTTACCTTATGTTAGTTAAGACATTTTCCCCGACAGTTATAACCTGGGGTCATTCAAAAGTAAAGTGAATTGGTACTTTCTAAGCAAGCGTGCTTACATCTTAGACTGCACCTCGCTTACCATCAGGTAAAAAAACAAACAAACGCAAAATGCGTCAAACGCAAGCCTATCGCACAAAAGAAGTCCCCTCATTGGTTGTCTGCTGATGCTTACTATATAAAATAACAATTTCATAAAGAATGAATTTAATAAAGAAATGTTTCCAACAAAATGTCCATATTCATTACTGCTAAACAAACATTTTGGCGCGCAGTAACTCAAGGGAGACTCATTTCAATCCGTTTTTCAGCAACCCTTCAATTTAGCATCCGAACAATGTAAGAAAAATGCGCCTCATAAATAACAGCTGGAATACTTCGGATGGAAAGCCGTACATCACTCAATTCCACCATAAATTGCGGAAGGAAATCTGAGCCAAAAATTCGCACAAATCCGACCGCGTCTAACGAATCTCACATCGGAGCGGTAAGCAGTAAACGACACAACGACATCCCCTAAATAATACCTACGTAGATTGGGCTTAATAAAAGAAATCTTGAACAAGCTATAAAATTATAAAGATTGCAACAAGCTACAAAAATACAAAGACTTCAACAAGCTATAAATTTAGAAAGACTTCATTTTTACGTTCAAAATATAATTTTTATTTATTCGTAATTAATTGATTACATTCGAAACCATAAAACGTAACTGGTGAAATGTGGGGGTGTACTACACTCCTCTGCCTACCCCTTCAGGGATTACAGGCGTGATGTAACGTCGAAACCATTTCAGCGTTTCAATTTGGCAATAGTTTTGTTTAAAACTTTTGAATATATATAAACTTGATAGAATTTACGATTTATTATCGCTAAGTTATTTGAAATTACATTGGAATGTTCGTTCTCGGTTAAGTAATAGCAAAAAGTAAAAACAACAAAAGTTAAGTGCCTGAAAAGTAAATTATTTTTTGCCTTTATAATCCTACTAGTTGACCCGGCAAACGTTGTTCTGCCATATAAATTGTAACAGTATTTCCCTACTATTTAATGGGTGTTATTATACATATAAACCTTCTTCTTGAATTACTCTATTCATTAAAAAAAACCGAATCAAAATCCGTTGCTCAGTTTTAAAGATTTAAGGGAATATGGGGATATAAGGACAGAGAAAGCGACTTTGTTTTATACTATGTAGTGATGACTATTTTATTTCATCGGCAGAAAAATCCAGATTATAAAACTATACCCGCTTCTTGTATTGTCCGTCAGAGGCCGACACGGACAAACGTGTTGGGGGGACGCGGCAGAGGAGGGTGGTGAGGGGTAATTAATCAGCAGGTAGGAAGACGAATAATTTCAAGCGAGTGATTTAACTGCAATCTGATTTGAAACGGGGGTTTGAAACTTTATTTGAAAGCCTTATGATTTACACAGTATTTTGGCAATATATAATAATAAATGTACCATCACTCCAAGCCTCCAACAGGGTAGATAAAAACCCCAGCGCTTTTAAATAATATTAGTTACTTACATCGTATAATGAAATCTTCGAAAATATCAACAACTACATCATTTTGTTTAGTGAACAAGGCCAATCCTAAATAATATGGAAATTGGATATTCAGATAAAGCCAATAAAGATGCAAATCTAGTTGGGAGTACAATTCCAAAATTCCATATTTATCATTAGGTTATCTTTGAATTATAAATATTGTGGTTTCGAATAATTGTCGGGACATTGCGATACGTTAACGAGATTCTCTGAACAAATGAGACTGTTACGTGCAACTCAAAACCGCTCGTATTTTGTGCAACTGCAAATTTAAATTGCATTTGAATTTAAATTTTGTACAATGAGTAGCAAAATTAAAGTTTTCGTATGTTATTTATTATTAAGCGGAGAATTTAAACATAGAGCTTTATACAGGTTTTATTATGAAATGGCCAGTTAAGTTGATGTCGACAACAGATAAGTAATAATGTGGAGTTAGAGACAACCAAACACCTGAATAATTAAATAATAATAATAATAATTAGCTTTCGCGCCAATTAAATCCAATTTTAGTTTGAAGGACGTAAAACTTAAGCAAGACAGCTAAATATTACTTGTAAATAGTGGTTAGTTTTTTATCTGTGTATTTATAATTCAACTATAGATATGTACTTGCTATTGGCATGTGAAGAAAAAAATATAAACAATTTCGAATTTAGAACACGATAAATCGTCGCTCTACGGAAACAAATACAAACGCCAACCAAGTGGCACTAGGTATTGTGCTGTGTAATTGGTTGCCTAGTTGAGTTTGCTCTGTAGCAGAGATTCTCAAACTCTGCGCCGCAGCGCACCCTTGTGCGCCGAAGAGAGTAGATAGAAATTTTGCTATCGATTTTCTGGAAACTAAACACCACATTGATTAAGTTGCCATTGTATTTCATTTCCTATTTTTCAAAAATCACCAAAGTATTCTTGCGTATCAATATAGATTAAAAAACTACTTTGAATTGCGGATGGTTTAATTTTTGCGCCTCTCCACTTAGTGTAGTAAAGTGCCTGGAAAAATTACTCTAAATGCGCTGTGAACTAAGAAAGTTTGGGAACCTCTGCTGTAGTATACCACAAGGTTAAGGTTAACGATAATTGAAGCCACTGAACGTGCTCCCTCAAGTAGGGAAACGCTTATAGATGTTTACCAATCATCCTGGTATCAACTGTTCCCATCATAGATTCCGATATACCAGTCGTATATCGACTTCGACTGCGTTGTAGTCGAGTGGATAGTGACTATGACTGCAAAACCAGAGGTCGTGGGTTCGATTCCCACCCAGGACAAACATTTGTATGATGTGCACATTTGTTTGATCTTTGTCTGGGTGTAATAAAAATATCTATATAACTATTATATTCTATCTATATTTGTATGTTTATCAGCTGTCCGGTTACCATAACACAGGCATTCAAATAGCTAATTTGTCCCCAGTTATTATTATTAATCAATCCTTCTTTTAAAAAGTTTAACTAAAACATTTATTTAACATCATTAAAATGAAGTTTATTACATACTTTGTTAAGCTACCTAATAACTTATCCCAACTATTTTGTGCCTATACTGATACAAAATATTTAAACGTGCGATAAACTATATTGTACTGTGCCTTTGATGTGAACTGCGGTCCCTAACCCACATTAGGGGCTGTAAGCAAAGGGTAAAAATATGACAAAATGTTGGGTATTTTTAATATACTAGTTTGCGGGAACTTAACCTTTTTCAATATATTACGCAAAGTAGTTTGGTAGGCGAGCAATACCTATTCCTACAATATTACAAATGTAAATGTAAGTTTGTTTCTTACGCTTACACGCGAAAACTACTTAACCGATCATCATGAACCTTTGTACACATATTCTTGGATGTATTAGAAGTAACATAAGATGCTTTTTAAGAAAAAAAAATTTTTTTGCACGAAAGATAAAAAAGTAGAGATACAATAACTGTTTTGTTAAATACGAATGTAGATGAAGTCGCGGGCACAGCTAGTTATTCTATAATTAAATAAAAGTCCCCTCGCCTATTGAGATAGTATTACCAGTAGCGTTACTCATTATAACTGTTACACAACTGAAAGTAACAATATTTAATACATTACAAGACATAATAGCATTAGTCATTGTATCTGTTACACGGCGCAAAGCAACACTACTTAATTTAGGACATTTATAATAGAGTTAGTCATTATAAGTGTAACACGGTTCAAAGTAAAAATATTTAATACATTAAAAGACATTTTAATAGAATTAGTCATTATAAATGTAACACGATTCAAAGTAACAATGTTTAATATATTAGAGGATGTTTTAATAGAATTAGTCACAAGAGCTGTTACACGACTCAGACTAGCAATAATTAATAAATAACAGTTATGTCCACAATCTATCGCTTGAGCTAACACGTCCGAAACACAGCGGAAGTGCCATCCAAGTGATGGATGTAGACAAGCATTCATTTATGATGGCCATTAACGTAGGAATGACGACGTGACACGGTTTTGATTTCAAGCCATGAAATTAATGTCTCGCGCGGAATTGGTCGATTTACAGTTGACAACTTGATAGTGTTTGATAACAATTTAGATTAAGTTTAGTTGTAGGTATTAGTTGTTAGTTAATTATAGTTATTAGTCTATTATTAGTTAAGTATAGCTATAGGTCTAGATATAGGTCATAAAATAAGAATAAATTGAAATTGTTTTTTTTTTATTAAATATCCCTCGTTATAATCGTGACAGAAAATATGGCGAGGAAACATATCTATTTTAGAGTTCTTCATAATATTCTCTAAGATGTATGAAGTCTGCTAACTCACAATCGTTCAGTGTGGTTGCATATAGCCTTGAACCTTCTGTCCGCGATGAAAAAAGTCATGTAGAACAATAAAAAGGTTGACAAACGCTTACAAAAAAAATATTTCTATATAAATATTTCTAACTAATTTTTCTAAAAATTAATTTCTTTTATTTAGTAGAAAATTAATGAAATTAAAAATGTTATTATCAACAATGAGAAAAACTAATTACGTTTCATTATCACCAGCCAACGACCCACTCAAACCTTCCATTTTATCCAAAAGAAATTTCGCTCATAATATCAACTTCAAATTTACCCACTAAGATTTCTCTCATCCTAAATTTTCATCCAAACTAATTGGATTAATGTAAATTTAGTGCACTTTCAAAGTGAGTTCATTTTCATTTTCTATCTCGGCTGAAACTAGACAAATGCTTCAGCACGATAGTAGCTAAAGGAATATTACACTACGTATACTGTATATTTGATTACGTAGATTAACTTATCATATCATCTATTAGCCATTATTGATATAATAGAGGAGGGTAACTGACTAATTGAATGACACAGAGATCAATTGCTTAACTCAGAATCATGAAATTGAAAACATATTTTCGTTTCTTTATATAGCGTAAATGAGCATTAACAAAGGAATTTTGGAAATTCCAAGCCTAAGGGAGTAAGATAAGGGGTAGAAAGATTATATGAAAATTCATCTGGTTAGTAGTTAGACACACCGGTATTTTTAAAATTTACGCTATTACTTGCAAAAAAAATTATTGGTCTTTGGAAATCATATTTTAGCAGCGGACATTAGCTAGTTTACAGTGGAATCGATCTTCACGGAGGCTCTATAACATTTTAACTCACCAAATAAATAACGTAAAGAGGAAAGTTTACAAGAAATCCGAGATAAAAGCAAGAAACTGATGATAACAAAGACGTAATCTAATAAGGACGGGAGCCTGAATCTATCGGAAGCACATTAACGAATCGCCGAAGTTGAATATCGTATTTTCCCAACTTTGCAATTTTTAGGCGCGCTCATTCAATCCAGTATATTAGACGACACAGACGGGCGGTTAATTTGAAGTAAATACAGTATTATTTAATTAAAAATAAAATAGTAAAATAAAACAGCAATTTACTACGACGATTATATGAGTAAATGGCATGAATAACTTAATATTAAATCGGTGATCAACTTGATGTCTCATTTATTATGTTGATTTAAACAATAATTCCCTAATATTAAATATTACGTTATATGACACTTACGATTAAATTAATTCCATTGAATGTAAAGAGATATGAAGAAAAGCCTTGAAATTAAGGTTACCAATAACATCTAAACCTAATAATAAACTATGCTTTTTCGATTTGTCAAACTGTTCGTCATTTGGAAAAGTCTTACTGAATGCAAGCGGCTTCCAGCAAACTCTACTACGCTGCTCTGGTGTAGATATTCGTATCGAATTCAGATCGAAATTGAAATATTAACAAAAAATAAATTTTATAAGAACATTTCGAAAGCAACAACATTTTCTGTTTGAAATATAAATTTAGGCTGCCAGCTTTTTGCTATCCTCCCCAGCAAGCTGTGTAAACAGCGGCCCACGCCGTGGTTTTTATTTTCGCGTGTAAAATCCAAAACCTAAAATAAAAACAGAATAGGAAAAAAACTGTTTACCGTTTGTTGGTCTTAATTACACGTATACACAGTCCGTTGTAATACAATAGTCATTAGTGTCACACTACGCACGAACTACTTCAATCAAGATAAGTTAAAGGAGCATAAGAGTTTCTTCAAAATACGACGAAAAGAACGTAAAGGTCAATTCTCCAGATAAATCAAATAGATACGTTATCCTTACAAA
This sequence comes from Passova gellias, assembly GCA_018249975.1. NCBI lineage: Eukaryota > Metazoa > Arthropoda > Insecta > Lepidoptera > Hesperiidae > Passova > Passova gellias. The sequence goes on from DWUN01003326.1 coordinate 6,707, forward strand.
ATACGAAAAGCCTTCACGTCACTCCGAATACGAACTATTTTATTTATAAGCTGTGTGGAGATTTTTTAGGTGCGTGAATAACATACTAAACATTGCAATCCATAATAAAAATCAATTCTAAAAATAACCTATTTCCAAATATTAAAGAATCGTATGAGTTTATCCCACCATGAAACTATTTATGAAATAAGCAAGATTCTACCTTAATGTTAGTATTTAATAGTCAATTCAGTTCAATTCAATCCAATTTTTTTAATAACGTTTTACTTGAACAAAATTGACTTCAATTCACTCTATTTTTATCTGACGGGTCCGTGTTATTTAGTTGTCTATTTATAATTTTTATTTTTAATTGACCCTTTTTGATTTTTAATCGATTTATGAATTTATTTACTTATTTTTTTTTTTAGTTAAAATTAATTCGATTGAATGTACATATTTAGTGATTATTCTTTTTTTTTTGTAGTTTAGTGAATTTGTCAATATTTATTTTAATTCTTTCAATTAAACTTTTTCGTTTCTCATCTATTTGGAAATGGATCAAATGAAACTGTTATTCTAAGACTAAGATGCATCTAACATAAAAACACAAAGGCTACCCAAGAATAATATTCCAATCAAGATAAATGAAACGGAACAGGAAAAGCGTCTTTTACAAAGTGGATGGCAAAGGGACGCCACGACCGCACTGACATGACTAATCTTCGATCTCGCCACGCTTGTAGGGTTGTCACTTAACTTTATCGATGTTATATAACTGCTTACATATTTATTTCTTTTTTCGACCCTTTCGTTGGTCCACTCCTGGACCGGAACTCCTCTCATGGTGAGAGGGATTTAGGCCATAGTCTACCACGCTGGACAAGTACGGATTGGTGGATTTCACATACCTCAGAAAATATTATATAATTTTTAACATATCTAAGGTTTCCTCGCGACGTTTTCCTTCACCGTTATTGCAAGTGATATTGAAATGTTACTTATACAACGCACGTAATAAATGAGAGGCGCGTGCCAGGATCGAACCCAGACTCCCCGGAGTTGGAGGCTGAATTTCAAACCACTAGGCTATCACTGCTTAACTGCTCACATATTACTCTATGCATATTATATTCCTTTTTGCTATCATCACGGGACTTTTGCTGAGGCCAATTTATACGCGGTGCGAATCAATAATAAGCAGGAAACATTTTATGTTAAGCGGTCATTTTCGCTTATCGGCACATTGAAAAGGTGTGAGTTTCAGTAATAAAATCAAAGTAACTTTTATTTACGCGCCGCTTTTTACTTACTTATTAAGTAAAAGTATACATATGAATTGAGTTGTTATTTCCACGCTTAGAAAGAGATATAGGTTTGAATGACTGTTTAAAAATATTCACACTAATATATAAAATTGAATTTCACAGCCCTGTCACATCTCGTCTTGTCTCTTGAGCTTACTGGGCCAGTACAACTCGCTACTATGATATTCGAACCATTACTAGGCTTTCCAATGTTTAAGGCGATAAGTGTAAATGAGTCTAAAACATAAAATCTCCGGGTTTTATTATAAATAGAGTAACTGACTTTTATAGAACAGGTAATGTTCCATGGCTTTATTAACTAAGATTACTCATTTGTTATAAATTATAACAATGATAACAAATGTTATCGTCAAAAGCTATTACAATAACATGCTTTTCTGCTTTCTAGTCAAAGCAAGCCTTTTGAATGCAAAAGAAAATAGTACCTCAATATTTACGAATCATTACATAGTATAAAACAAAATCGCTTCCTCTGTCATTATATCCCCTTGTTCCCTTAAATCTTTAAAACTACGCAACGGATTTTGATGCGGTTTTTTTTAACAGATAGAGTGATTGAAGAGAAAGTTTTATACGTATAATATATAGTAGAGAAATACTGTTATAATTTATATGGCAGAACAACGTTTGCCGGGTCAGCCACCTTTAATAATAAATAATAATAAGAATACCATGAAAAGATGTGCAAAGCTATACCAGCATTGGAACAATAAAATAAGAAAAACAGAGAGTAAAGAAGAAAGTTGTTTCGATTATAATAAAGTTCATAATTGGCTAACGTAATGAATACAATTTAATTAGAACAAAAGCCTACATTATGACATTTTAGTTTCGTGGTAATCCTGAAGCAACGTAGCGCTTGGCATTCCTAGCAGAAAATAAAGTACATATAACGACTTGGCACTGGTAGCGACGACAAATAAAAGTATCATAAATATTGCGCTGCGGATCGTACATTTGGTTTAAACAGTTTATATAACGGTTAATTACGCAGATTATACGTTAGAACCCATTGAAATGGACAAAAATATAGCACGCATTTCGCTAAAACGACCTTACTATTCTCATTTTTTAATGTACATGCGTAATCAGATACTTATCAGATACTTATCAACTAGATATTTATCATAAAAAATTACGATTACTCAACTGCACTTTCATAGACCTTAGAGAATAAGCATTAAAAAACATTACTGACAACCCTTAAGAAGTTATTTAAGTTAAATTAAAATTGTGTAGTGAATTTTCTGTACCACAAAAATGTTTACCGCAAAAGTAAAAGCCCGCCTCGTGTCATCTCAAAATTACACGGCTTCGTAAAATAATGTTGTCTTTGAACCGGCGAGTATTTTAATCCGTCGAGTTCCGTGAACTAGATCCAGACTTAAGACGCTCTACGGTCGACGACTGGGAATCGCTGTACAAGTTTACGGAGATATCATTTCTTTGCGCGCCGCATCTTTGCATTTCCGTGACATTTCAAACGGAGTGTTGACTGGCAGCTATCATGAAATTGCGCTTTCATGTTTGAATATAGAATAACTAATATTTGTGTCGCTTAATGCTGAAACGATGTACATTGCGTTTTAGTTTATGATGCTTATTTAAAATGTCCTATTATTGTGTGAATGTATTTTGTGTATCTCGAACCTGTCTGTGCGGCTGAATGTTGATTAATGAATCGGGTATATTCGGATTAGTCCGATATATAGTCACATGCTGCATGTTATAGTTACTGCAAATCTGAGGCTAATCCATCGGATCGGTGCGAGGCTTCGGGCTTGAGTGATTGCATCGTGTGTGTGCTCAGCGCTTTGTGAATACGATAGGCAATTTAATATCGATCATATGAGCACGGTTTTGATTAACAATAACACGATAACAGTCTTATATATTTATCGAACACAATCAACCATATATAATAAAATTATTCTACTGAAAGTGCCATTAAAATCGGTGGTTCCCGAGACTAGCCCGGATAAACAGAAAAACAAACAATTTTTTTTTAAAGTTTGTCCTTAGTATTGTGTAAGTAACAATGAAAACTTGAGAAAACACACTTATCTCAAACTCACAGACAGACATTTCAATTTTATTTATATGTATAGAATATATGTAAACTATTACCGACACTGTAGGGACTGAACATTTTACGGCGTTATTGAGAGTTGCCGTTAAGTGCAGAGACGAAAAATCAATACATCAAGTACTTATGTTACTGTAATCTAGACACGCGGGAGCGTGTTAAGCCAATTTCAAGCTAATAATTTTACTATAGTTGATACGGTGATGATGCTGGAACATTCCGTGCCATCCTTCTGATGCATTGAAAGCCGTTAAGCCCAGTTCTTCAGATAACTTCTCCGCTTAGCTTTATACGGGCATATTATTTTCGCGCTATCCATGAAAACATGATAGCATAGCTCGAACGAAGTTTACGTATGCAAGTTTCTTTGATTTCTTAAACGGTTTTCCATCCTCCTCAGCTTGTAGGATTTTTCCTATGTCCAAAGCGTTCCCAACATCACTTATCATCTCTCCCGCAAATATAAACTTTTTCGTTAACACACTAAGTATTTCTCTTACTCGCCATGTTCACAGTTTCAAAGTGAATGAAAAACTAAGCATAAATAAATAAAAAAAGCTAATCACAATATGAAAACAAAAGAACGAATTGCTTAGAATATAGAATGGCTGTCTAGATAATATTGCATTGTTGCTAAGCACTAAATAAAAAACCGTACACGGTACTTAGTAATTTCGGCAACATCGAAAACTAATTATTTGCTTGATAATGACGTATTTTGCCGTTATTTAGAGGTGTGATCCTACATAGTGCGTATGGAGAAGATGAACTAAATCAATCAGGGTCAAAGAATTTTGACGCATTAAGGAGTTTATCGTTAAATCGAATGGCATTAAATGGAGTTTATACATAACATTAATCTTTCTTGGATTCATCATATGTTAGGGGTCCGTATTGCCGTTATGCTGAGGTACGGTTTCATTTGATTCCCTGAAGATACAATAGTCTAATAGTCCATTCTTTTATTTCGTAACAGCAAATTAAGATCGAGCTTGTAAAAAAACGAGTACAAAAAAAAACAAAAGAGCAATAAGTATTGTGGCTACAAAGCTTGGAAAATACCCCGAGAGACATTATTTTTCTTAGAACGATCTCGGAAATCGTTACGACAGTCGCCCGCGGTACTCACCAGGATTGCATAAATGCAAAGAACGTTTATGGCACGGAACATAATCAAATGAAGCCATTTACATTCAGCGGCCGATATGCGAGCGGTGCCGCGATATCGACCCTCTCGCTCGCGCTCACGGTTAATGGCGTCGCAAATTATGGACTCGAGTGTTCTCGCTGGCTGCCTCTGAATCGGTGGATATCGAGGCAAACTCAACAACGAGTGCTATCGGAAAAATAACAAAATTTCATACGAATCGCTACGCCACGCATTCTTTACGATTCGTTTCACGTTTCAGTTGTAACTAAAACAGGTAACAACTATCGCACGCACTAACAACACAAAGCGATATAATATTTTTATTGGCAAATCCATTAACATTTCAAAGTAGGCACCTACATTCATCGCACGATTTCGGTAAGATACAGATATTTGGTATTTGGTGCTTTTTGCCTACCTCATGAGGAACCTGGCGTGATGGTATTATTTATTATTATTATTACAAAATCCTATAACACAACAGTTACGAATCAAGCGCTATAGACGTGTCATAGACAATAGACCTCAAACCTTTTTGGGCGTATTTTATTCAATCCACGTTTATACTTGTAGGGATAAAAAAACTTATACGAATAAAAATGTACCTCGACGTATTTGGAAGGCGAACTCTTAGTAGAGTCATTACCGGCACGTATGGACGGATGCCAGTACAGATCGTGATACATTAGCGCTCTCGGCGGAGCAAATCGTGTTTATGGCTAGTTAAACACTTTTTGTGAAGTAAATAAAACACACCGAATATACAGTCAGGTAATGTATACCGCTTTTAGTTCCAGTACAATTATTTTTATAGAGAGATCTTGATTTCAATGTCTACTTTTATACGAAATACTATTTTCGTGTTACAAATATTTCATTATTATACCTACATAAGGTAACGGCACCGGTAATGGACAAGGAACCAGTAATGGACAAAAAAAAAACTAATCATCCACAATAAGGACATG
>DWUN01003327.1:0-12217 GCA_018249975.1 Passova gellias
TAAAGATTTAAGGGAACAAGGGGACATGACAGACAATGACAGAGAAAGCGACTTTGTTTTATACTATGTAATGATTACGACCGTTCGATTGGTCGTTTCGTTCGACTGATTCATTGACTAATTGTCAATTGCATCGTTTTAGTCGATCGGTATGTGTCGTCCGCCATACATCAATATCTCAACAGTCTTGTTGCACTAACAAACGTACGTTTACAACGTTTGTATACAAATTACTAATTATAAGGACTCTTCAAACAGAATGGCTGTGTCTCGGCTTTTGTAAGACAATTCGTTTCCTGCACCGATAAAGGTCTACGCGTTATGACTGTTTAATATACAAATGTAAATTGTCTTTACATTTGAAATCATAACATATTCTATATACGATGACAATTAAAATTTTCGAAATAAAGCTTACAAACTTTTTCGAGATCCCAATAATTCTATTTTTGAAAGTGTCTAATTTCAAATTAAGATCTAAATTATAATAAATCTAAGATTTTGATTAAACGGCTTCAATTAAACATTGGAATTATAAGCGCTTTCAAATACCATTGCAAAATACCAAACAGCCAAAAAATGACCAATACGGAATCGCATTCATAAGGAGGAACGATGTCTAGAACACGCACACACTCACATACACACACACATACACACACACAGACATCACACACATTCATATTTCGCCCGCAATTCACATACATTAATTGCACAGCTAGTGCCGCCCATTTCTAAACAATCACGGTACGCGACTATTTAAATGCACTGCCCAAATTGAGATCGGTAAGAGACGACCAAAACACGAATGGAACCCTAAAATACAGGCGCCACACCAACAGCGGTCTCGGTTTGGGTACAATGCGGCATCACCAATGGGTTGCAGTACACGTAACCCACAGGGATCGCCGGTTGAATGTTAACAATTATTAATGGCCCGCGCGGACGACCGGAGAAAGGATATTGTGCTCAATTATACAACGCCACTAAGGCTAATCGATCAGGTTATAATCACCGTGAACGGCGAGAGACTGGAATAAAATGGAACGGATAAAGGAAAGAAAGAAAGTGAGGAACACTTCATTAGTAGTTTTACAACAGCTTACAATAAGAATAATAATAATAAAAACAAAAAAAAATTAAAAACTACAAAAAAACATACTAAAATGTTCACAATAAAAAAAAAACAACTGATATAGTACATAAAAAAAAAACAAAAACAACCAAGCAAAAGAGCAAAAAACACGATGCAGCACGGACGGACGGACGAAATAGTTTTTACATTACGTTAACAATTGGTACTATCGTGTGTGGCTTATTAAACTGAAATCCCTTACATATAATGTAATACTGATATTACAAATGCGAAGTTAACTCCATCTGTGGGTCCTTTAGACTTTGAGGGACAAGCTAGTAAAACCTTTAACGAAATTAGCTATGGCGATAATTTGTAGATGGGGATATTAAGCTTCTCAATTTTAAGTCTACTTAAAGAAAAAGGCGTTTATATTGTCACGAAAGAAGCCGGGTGTAAGAGGTAGTTACGTCGTGGTACGAGTAATATATGACATATCTATCTGTCTGTACAAATGTACATTTTACTTGTTCAAAGAAATGAGAGAGCAGCTTCTTATCGCTTTGAACTCAAGTTAATGTCAAAGGAATAAATCAAATTATGTCGCAGTAAAATAACATACATTTATTGTTCATAAATGTCGATATACTTTTCATATGAGATGCGGTCGTGAAATATTATCATAGCGCTTACATAATAATTGATTCTATACAAAATGTATACAATATAAAAAGTATAAGCACTTATCCCGATATTGTTCCAAATTTTCTCAAGAGATGGCGTTGCAGTTACGTTACGTTAGTTACGTACGTGGATCAAAGTTGACTGTTATGACATTCAACACGTCGATTTTCTCGCATACATAAATTTCGCAATTAATACCTCGCCTACATGTAAGTGAACGCTTATTCCAAATCCGAAATAAACCATCAATTTAATTAGTGTCTCAAGGTTCCCTTGTAGAGGCAACGTGTCACTATCCTCCACAGATTGCAATTGCAAAGCTCTCAGCGGTCAAACAACATTAAAAACATTAGCGTAATTAAATATTAAGTACTCGCCATAAAGAGGAGATTCCTAAAAGTATTCGCCCATAAAGCTGAAAGAGCCCGCGGCCATCTACGGCTGGTAGCTCAGGAATCAATTGGTTCGCTAATGAGTTAGCTCGTTAAGGTTTAAATGCATTATGAAGTGTCAAGGGAGCATGCAATTGACCTTACGAAGATTCTCGGCGAACTTTGAACGCCATCTCCGCGCAGCTATTGTAAAGGTATATTTAGCAACAGGCAAGTCTAGATCGATTAGTAAAAATGCCACATTGTGATCGGTACAAGGACAGTTTTCTCATTTAACCAAACGCTTAATATGAAATTGACAAATATAAAGACAAAAACGTCGTTTACACATGGCAGCATTAAAGATTTTACAAAATTATCAGATCAATCCATACACTATAGTATACACATTTTAGATTGGATTCTATAAAAAAACTCCGTTGAAAGATCCATTAAATTAAATCTTTTATGTCTAAGTTATCCTTTGCCAAGCCGCGTTAAAGCGATTTACATGAATATGTTCTAGACCGCCCACGGTTGCTAAACACATGCATGCTCAGAAGTGGGACGTAAAAGCTTTGAAGCGAACCAATTGCTGAAGTCACAAGATTTACTCGTAAGAAAACATTCTAATGAGATTTGCGCGAGGCAGCGAACAAGACAAACATGTTTTGATGGCGAATTTGGAACCAATCAAATGTTACATCCGAGCTCGTGCGTATTTACAATAGACAAGACCGCAAAATAAGATGACCTCTCTATTTAAGTTAATCTATAGCATGAAAATGTATGCATGAAGAGAGTAATGAATGTAGACGAAGCGCGGCAGGTTTGTATGTACAGAGATATTTGGCACTCGGTGCGCCCTGCCTACCCCGTTAGGGACCTGGCGTGAAGTTATGTAATGTAATCTATAGCCATACACAAAAACTAGTATTAACCATACAACTCAATTATTGTCTGGTTTGAATGCCACATATGTTGCACCATTCTCTTCAAACGTCTGGAGTTATTATAGTTGTCTCTCATTTTAAACTAAGTTCCTTAGAGGCTTTTCATAACTTTACATTCCCATGTCGGACGTATCCGAGAATACGAGGCTTGCGTCGCACCCCCGCCAAGCCATACATCTCACGGCGAGCAAAAACATGATCATTGGCCCGCTAATTTCATTGCACCTTAAACGCACAACCGAACGGTATCACGTACCGATTGGCATTCTTGGCGTTTCAATACGGAAAAAAGCCGAACGCGAACGGAACCAGATTAATTGACTGCGGACAAATTAATCGAATTAGCGGACAGCGAGAGAAAGACGGGTCCAACTAATAGCTTAAAAAGAGGTGGTTAATTGCAGAGGAGTGCTTTCAGAGGGTTAAACGTTTCATTTTTCCGTAACGGATTCGGTAATGTTTTTTTACATAAATAAGACTTAAAAAAACCTTTAAATATTTTTTTTTTATTTTGTCATAAGACCAACTTCCGATAAAAAAAGAATTATCACAGTCGAACTACTCTGTAAAAAGTTATGCGTGTTGGTTATACATAACAAAAAAATACGCGTCAAATTGAGTACCTCTTTTTTTCGTCGGTAAACATAAAAGCAATTATTGTGAATACTTTTGATTTTGTATTTTTATGAATCCATGGACACGTTCGGGATGAGAATTCAAAAACTGTCAATTTGATTACGAAATTTATTTGTTAATATCATTCAAACAATAAGCACAATAGTACAAACAAAGCGCTTCAGACAAAATACTAGTTTGTTAAAAGCTGAATTGGGTAAATTAACGATTTAAACAGTGAACGTGAAAATTTCAACATTCAAGTACAAAACTTTGCGCTGCTCGCTAATTTCGCCGCTGAAACTCAAACAAAAGTCTCCAACTTCACTTTTCAAAGCTTAACTAGTACGGATTGCCGTCAACTTTTTGCGGCGGCCATTTTGCGTGCACGCACAAAAAGATGGCGGCATTGTTTTCTATCGAAATTTGCGGTCCGTTTAGACTGTTTGAGACGTAAAAGGAAAAAGCCAAAGCGCATTCCTTTTGACCCTCATCAAAGTGTATCGCGAAGACGCTCTTTCTTCGTCGCTATTTTCTTATGAACAGAAGACTGTTATGAATTTTATCTCTCATCAAATTTCCTTCGGTACACAACACAAAGGTTAAATATTTCAATCTTTCGCTGTCGAAAGAAGAATGCTTGTTAAAGCAACGGTCGTGAAAATATTGGCGCGACTAACGACATTTATTGGTGACGCACGTACAACACGAAAGTTTTGGTACTTAATTGAGATTGGACTATCTCGACCAAATAGATCAGATACTGACTGAGGAGGAGTCAAGATAGAATGATGAATGTAGACGAAGCGCGTCAGGTTCGCAAGGACAGATATATTTGGCACTCGGTGCTTTCTGCCTACCTCGTTAAGGATCTGGCGTCATGTTAAATTGTTGTAATTGAGATTAGCCAAATTAAAGTCATCGAAGGCTTTTATGGCTGTTTCAAAACAATCACTCGCGGTTACTCTGTGAAATTATCGAGCAAATTTTGTATCAGGGAACAATCTTGGAAAAGCTGCTGTTTTATATACGATGTCAATGTAAAATCCTCAATCAGACAGTCGCTATATTTGGTATCGATAACGCAAAAATAATATTCAACCTGAAAAAATATATTTAAATCCTCAATAGTTTTACGCTGTATGAACATTGAGTGCGATGACTACGAACTACTAGGAATCACCGTATCGTCCCGCAACCGCTGAGCACTTCTCCATAAAAGGCAGAGCTCTTTAAGTCGTTGACTGTTGATGAAAATACTAATGTTTAACAGTGGAAAAAAATATTGCAAAGTGTAGGCGTAAAATTGACTTTATATGGGCGTTGCGTATCCAAATATTTATCTTCTTTTTTTCCACCCTTTTTCTTGGTCCACTGCTGGACCGGGTCTCCTCTCATTGTGAGAGGGACTTAAGTCGTTCAATCACGCTAGCTAAGTTCGGATCGGTAGACTTCACACACCTCAGTACATATTATCTTTATATATATATTTCTTGGGTGCGTGTGTATGTCATTGAACTCCTCCTAAACGACTGGACAGATTTTGATGAAATTTTTTGGATGTATTCAAAGGGACCTGAGAATGGTTTAGATTTACAATTTCATCCACTGGAAAATATATTTTTTTTAATTCTTTCATCATTTAAATGCTCCATCATCACAGATAAATATAGGCTATATTAATTACAGAAAAAAAATAAGCATCCTCACTAAAACTACAATTATGTAATCAGAGGTGTAAAAAAGATTGCCATCGATTTGCAATAAAAGTATCATAACAAATTAAAATGCTGCTCAGTCACTATTACAGGCGTACGAAGTCGCGGGCATAGCTAGTATATATATATAAACATTTTGATAGATAGACAGTAATGCTGAAAGCTAAGAGTAAATCGCTAATATTTCGTATATATATACGTCTTTTTGCAGCGTATTGGACGACCATGAAATTTGATAATTAAACATTCTCGACTTTTACATCATTACTGTCAACATGCGAATGACAATGTGCATGGAAATGTCAAAAGAATGCGTTACTCCTTTTTAAATAAGAACTTGGCCAAATTTGACCTCATTAACGGTTTACGTATTTAGTGAATAGCTTAAAAAATAAAACAGATTTTTTTTTTTTAAATATATGCAACCATTATTCTATTTGACTTACCTACGTCAATAACATTGAAATACAAAATATTTCTAAATGAAATACGGTCACCTTTGGACCGGTGCGCTGGTTCAATTAATTAGATCGAATGAATAACCATTGTGCAAAACAAAACACATGTGACATTGGTCTCATCGTTGACGCACGGCGCTGTCACATCTGCGTACTGCGGCCTCAATTAGGCACATTTCACACTGGCGTATAATGGCGCCGTGTGCACGCAGCGTTGTCGCTAGGCAAGTAAATCATATCATATCGTTAGTGTGTTATCGGCCTAACTCTCGTAAGTTCGCTTGTAAAGTACAGGAGATAACTAAAAAGTTTGCTTATGAGTTTTACACGATCATGCTTTATTTCTGGAGTTCTGTTACTTATCATTACTTGCCAATTCTTTTTAAAACCCATCACTAACTGAAATCATACTAACAGTCCCATTGCCCTAGTCCTATTCGAGGCTAGTAAGAATGTCCTTGATGGTACTTGGAAAAAAAAACGCTTTTGTGCCCCAAATAAGTATTTGCATCTGGATCCTAATCGTTTGTTATTATACTTCGGAGAATATGCGAACTGTACAAATTCCGAGAACACCTAACCGACTGCCTCGAGTACGAAGTCATTGAATATGAGAGCGTCATACGATGTACGTAACAATAACTGAACAAAACATAACCAACATCGTTTAAATTGTATTTTATTTACTTCTCTCATTGTATTCCACTTCGCTTACGTACCTTCCAATAAGTATTATTACGTATACCATTATTTCCGCCTACCCCGTTAAGGAACTGGCGTGATGTTATGTATGTATGTACCATTCTTTTCGAGCGATATTCGTGTTTACGAAGCACAAAATTTAAAATGTATACAAATGTCTATGGTAAAGTATTGTTTGATTTAAACAATTCTGTTAAATCTCTGTCTATATACTTATATAACTTTGTCATCGAATTTTTAAACAATTCTGGAACAAAGGGTCTTAGAAAGATTTAGATTAAGAAAATTAATCAACACTTGAGAAAATCAATAAGAATTTTATTTGCATTATATTAATACTTATTGAGAAAAATATAGTCAATGACATTGCGGAATGTTACAACTGTGTCCATAGGAAACTTCATCGAAATCGTTTGGTAATTTCGGGTTTATTATCTGTGCATTATTATTATTAAAAGGTTAAGAGAAAACTATGTAACATTTCTTAAGCATATTGCGCGTATTGAAGAACGAGATTTGGCAAAATTACCGTTTATATGAAAAACGAATACGGACAGCCCAAATGTAAAGTAATATGCGCAACAAATTCATTAAATTAATAATAATTTAAACGTCAACTTTTATTGTTTACGTTTATGATGGCAAAGTCGTCAAAAATCGAAGAAAATGTCAAACAAATACGTCATTGCTTTTAAATATGGCTTACTCAATATTGTTCAATATTGGTTTATCGAAATTTAAATCAATTGTTCAAACATAATGAATTATGGCTGAAAATCCATTTTTAAATGTGGAACATCGAAGCGAACACTGACATACACCATATTACATGTATAGAGCCGTATATTTTTATATATAGGCTACAATTCATATACACTCGCCCGAAAATCGTTCTTTGATCTTCTTTAAATCGCTACTTCGAGGTGGTCTGGATGAGATCGTTCGTAATTGCAGCGGCCGTTGCACTGTACTTTCTTTTTTTGATGCGCTTCGCTGTGTGTTTTATAAGTACGATATCGCTAGACAACTACAAAAACAAGAACAACATACCATCACGCCAGGTCCGTAACGGGTTAGGTAGAAAGGAACGAGTGCCGAATATCTCTGCCCTTGCAAACCTGACGCGCTTCGTCTACATTCATCACTCTCTTCATGCATACATGCCAGTTTCGGAGACTCTTGACTCCTCCGTGCTAGACAACTAAATTACTTGTATCATTGCGTCAGCGATAAGCTAATTTGTCTAGTTGTATCGGGGGGAGGGGGGAGGGGGGCGGGCGAAATCCACCATTCGCAAACCCCATTTACACTGCGTGCGCTTATTTCTTCCGTCTCTCCGCTTTACAATGGCTGGCACTTGTCCAAACGTTGATACAAATGGGAATATAATAAGAAGTGTCATCTGGTGTGCTCTTTTTTTGTCGATGCCGTGTCCTGGCGGAGGGCGCACGTGACTAAATTGAGATTTTGTAACGTCACACCACCCTCGGACATCAACACCAGAGGCATACGCCTATATCTTTCACAGTTCTGTCAAACATTTACATTTGAAAACATAATGTTATTGTGTAAATGAAATACTCTACTATAGCTCATTTGTGTACAGTGCTACGCTATTTTGTATGCACAAACAACACGGGTCTGGATAAAAATAGTATTGCAACGCACGATATGGAATTTTTAAATGGCGGCGTCTCCGCTATGTACCCGAGTGCAAGTCACGCACGACGACTATAATATGTAATCGAATTACATTCGTATGAAACATTTTAAAAAACACTAACATCAATCTAAAATAACTTTTTTATACAAAAAAAACTTGCTGTAACCCTTTGCATGCTCAGAAGCTACCAAAATTTCATACACGCTAAAACACAATTTCGCAAACTGTTAATCTTAATCAGACCAAACTCTTTAGTTGAATAACTCCTAATTTTCATACTGCATTTTCAAAATCTGCTTTCTTTCCAACAAATTCATCCTTTACTTAACCCCTTGTACGTTGATTATACAAAAACGTTGCATTTGCCCCAGAGGGACATCAACCTAAAAGAGCTCTCCTTCAAAACCGGCAACGCATGGGTAACTCCTCCTGTGTTTCACAGGTCCATAGGCGACGGTGACCACTTACCATCAGGTGCCCCGTCTGTCTGTTTGTTAGGTTAATTTAAAAAAAAAATCTAAAAAAAAAAAAAATCTACCAACCCCCAGTTCCGCAGTCGGGTTCACTAGCCATCGAGAACAACCGGCCAATCAAGCTGGTAAGCTAAAAGTCTGTTAAATGAATATTGAATGCAAGCTAATATTATAAAACATAATTCGTTAGTACAAAGTACACATATCAGAAGTGCAACTTCTTACGCAAACACATTTCTATATAATAAATCAAAATCTTCTATTAATCTCTTCTATCAAATCTAAATCTTCTATTAATCTCTTCTATCAAATCTAAATAAATCTAAATCTAAATCTTCTATTAATCTCTTCTATTAAATCGAAAGCTTTAGATTTCACTAAATCTCACTCTCTCGCTTCGATCTTTCTCACTAGCTCGCTCCATGGCCATGCGCTTCATGCTGTGTTCGCCCTTTCTCGTTCTCTCTCTCAATCGCTCCCTTCCTTCTTCGACAAAAACGTCCCACGTTTCATCCGTAATAATTTTACCCTCACACGCGCAAAGGAGATTCACTTCAAGAATATCCAAAATCCGTTAGTCTCCCGACCCTTGCGCCGCGCTTCCCGAAGCACGATGCGTGCACCGCTCCAAGGACAACGCGATGCATTCGTATACGCACCACATTGCGATGCACGGAACGATCCCGACAGAGGTTATTTTTATTCACGCGCGTAGCCGATTCAATCACGACTTTAAATTACACGGCACACACGAGCGTGTACTTACTCGCATCGGTGCGACCTTACGAGTTCCGATTCGGATGCGAGTCGTTCGTGTATCGTTAAAAATACCAAATACACGCATATCGCAATAACAAGTGCGTCGCGTTCGGTACGAATATTTCTGTAATCGTATTTATGAAAAATTAAGTATTATTGCTGTTATAATTGCCTTTCAAAATACCGCAGTACTTTACTGAACTTATAAATGTGTATTCAGAATTATTAGTTACAGCGTAGACCCTACCTAATTTGGGATCGATATCATTATTACATTACAGTAAAATGGCTTGATGATAGGATAAATAAATAAGTATTAACGGAGAATGCAGTCATTAAACGTGATTGGTTAAGCTTGAGTACATACACACATAAGACGAAATCAATCCTGACGAAGTTTCTTCTCTTCTACTTTCGCCGCTGACTGGACTTGACTCGTGGTCGAGTGGTTAAGAGATCCTGACTGCAATACCGGAGGTCGCAGATTCGATTCCCACCCAGGACAAACATTTGTGTGACGAGCACATTGGTTTATTGTATGTCTGAATGTAAAAAAATATCTACGTATATAAGTATTATTTGGTATGTATATAGTGTATGTTCATCAGCTGTCCGGTAACATAACACAGGCATTTAATTACCTAATTCGGAATAAAATAACAGTGTGTGGAATTGTCCCCAGTTGTTATTATTATTATTATCATCAAAGCCGTCATACTAACTCGTCTAGTGGAGATACTCCGTGGCCTGCTTTAAGTAATTCTCCCAATTTGACTTGCGTACTCGTATAACGTTTGCGTAAACGTTATGGAGCCTGGTGATATGACAACACACGTTGAATCAAAACCGTTTAAGTAAAAACATAGGTGCGCGAAGACTTGTATTATCAAATGAATATTTCAAGTGTTGTAACAACACGAGACGAGTGTATGAGCAATGTTTGTACAACTCGAGGTTGAAAAACACCATTTTTATTTGAACTTCTGAACAGCTATTGACCGTTGAGGATATTAAATATGTAGTTGACAATTATCTATTGTCGTTGTGTCACACAATGGTTTACCCGCTCGACCAATGGCTCGTGAACCTCGACGCTGAACCGGGGTTGCGGGTTCGATTCCCGTGTAAAACAAATACGTTTGTGCGACAAGCAGGAATATTCGTTTAATGCCTGAGTGTATTATCTGTATACGATTAAGTATGTATTTAATACTATATGGTTTTTCAGAGGTCTTTAAAGATATTATTATTGTTATTAACCGAGTACCCTCTTAGTCTAGTTGTTAGATACGCTCACTGGTAAACCAGAGGTCATGGTTTCGATTCTCATCCACGACAGACCGCTTGTGTGATAAGCAATTTATAAGTACATATGTTTACCAACTGTCCGTTACCACAATACATTCAATTAATTACCTTATTTAGAATCATGCAGCCCCGTGGCCAATTGTCCTTAAATGTTATTATTATTACTATCATTTATTGTGAGCGTTTCACGATTGAAATGCACGACTAGAACAAACAATGCGTGTTTACCATCGACTGCATAGAGAATTTCATATGAATAGACCTGACACCAACAGTACAAAAAATAATCATAATAACAGTAAACTTGGCATTGCTACGTACCATGTAGTATACAGTGAACCCTGGTTAAGTGAGAGTCGAAGGGACCTGCAAAGTAGTCACACTTATACAGGTATTCCACTTACCCCGTGTCTCAGATATCCGGGTAAAAATAAATATTTGTCTCATTCACAGAGGCTTCAATTGATAGGGTAATATAAATAGTCAAGAGTCTCCGAAACCGTCGTGTATGTGTACGCATGAAGAGAGCGATGAATGTAGACGAAGCCGGTCGGGTTTGCCAAGCAGAGATATTTGGCATTCGGTGCGCCCTGCCCAGCCCGGTAGGGACCTGGCGTGATGTTATGTTGCCGTTGTTGTTTATACATATGCAAATTTGGTTGATTAAAAGCGGACACGACAATGAATAAAAGCCACTTGTTAACATTAGCATTACACAATTCATTTGACTGTCGATAAAAATCTTCACTCAAACAAGACCGACGGCAGCCAAATATAGAATACAAAATTAGCATACTATGTGGACAGTTTTCCGTACAGCGCGTAAACAGCAATAAATACTGCATATGACGTCACGGCGGGAGGCGTGAGATCGCGGTTGCACATCGCAGCGAGGACTGAATCCACAACAACAATACGAACAAATTGGCCACCGATACTCCTTGCACCGTTCACACCGCACTTTGGACACCGCTGTTCCCACACTGTGAATGTGGATGAGAAAACAATGTATGCAATTGGATGTACGAGTATGTGCCAATCAATTCATTTTGACGATTTGCATTGAATAGTTGCTGTAATAGAGTTAAAAATTCAAACATAATAAAATCCCTCTCACTGTGAGAGGAGACCTGGTACAGTAGTGGACCAATTCAAGGGTCGGGAAAAGAGAAATAAAAGCAATAAAGTTCGGAACTAGCTCGAGCGAGTAAAGATGGTGATGAGTGAGGAAGAAACACGCGCAGATGAGATATTTGATATTTGCCGGTCCACACGTATACCAGTGGCGACCATCTCAGTCCTCAAGAGTAGTGACGCATCCGTGACAGACCTCTGATAGGGCAGATACTAACGAATACAAATTGCACTTACACTAACAAACACTAACTGGACTAATATTACTAACAGTCCCATTCCTGCAGTCCTATTACTAACGAAT
>DWUN01003328.1:0-12216 GCA_018249975.1 Passova gellias
ATATGTATAATATATAGTAGAGAAATACTGTTATAATTTATATGGCAGAACAACGTTTGCCGGGTCAGCTAGTATAGTATAATATAGTATATTGTTAGGAATGTCTTGCATCTGCAGTCAAATACCACTGGCAGCATACAACGAGCCCGCCATATGTATTTTCTTTTTCCCGCGTCTTTAAAATATGGCGCGCGGTCTTGCCTTGAGTTGTGTCGACGTATTTTGCTCATTTTAATTATTATTTACAAATCAGGTTATCTTGTGTGGTGTTTTGTTTAATTGTTACTAATTAAGTAAGAATTATCCTGACAAATATTAAGTTTGTGTTATTTAGATTACTAAGAAGTAATTTGTTACTATGTAAAAATACAGGTTGTATTGTATTAAAATAATTACTTAAGACTTTGATTACATTTTTGATATTCCCCACTTCTGGTTCTAATAATATAATGTCTAAATATGCTTAGATATTGAAAACTATGCAACGGATTTTGATAGGGTTCTCTTTAATGGATAGAGTGATTGAAGAGGAAGGTTTATATGTAGGTATAATAACAATAGATATTTATTAAGACAATAATATTTTTTTTACAAAAGATAAAAAAATGATTTATCAAATTTTTCAAAGTTTACTAGAAAATTAGAACGCTGCCCAAAGTCACTTCCCCGCGGCTGAAGTCACCGGCAAAAGCTAGTATTCGATATAGACGAGCAGATATATTAGGTATCATGAAGACTCGGTACCTTTACAGCGATGTCCTGGCCGTGCTGCATGATGAGGGGCGCGGCTTCCTGGGCGTCATCCGTGACGCTGGCCGCCTCCGTGTCCGTCGTGTCCGCGTCCTGCAGCTCCAGAACTGCGGAGCTGCTCGAACTCGCCATACTCCTGAAATATTGGATGCTTATGTTAGATTGTAGGTACAACCCCTTGGCTGGTCTCCTCTTATAGTGAGAGGGATTTAGGCCATAGACAACTCTGGCCAAGTACGGATCGGTAGACTTCACACACCTCAGAGAATATTATACACTTTATAACATCTCGGCGGTGTCCAGGTTTCCTCACGATGTTTTCCTTCACCGTTATAGCGAGTGATATGTAAATGTTACTTATACAACGCACGTAATAAATCAGAGGTGCGTGCCGGGATCGAACCCAGGTGTTAGACTATATAACCAATGCTTACACTAGAAAGAAAGAAAGATCTACCATGTCTTAAAAAACATCTCTTAAATTTGTACGCCGTAAAAGGCAAAATATGGCTCGGACTAATAATCCTGTAACATATTTATATGTACCCGTATTTGTGCAAATAAAAGTCTCTGTCTTTGTCTTATTATAGTTGTGGCTATATGCAAACAAAGCAAGTTGAATGTAGGAGATTTAAGTACTTAATATAGTGACAATACATTTAAAAAATAATAATAACCGGGGACAATTCCGTACGCGGCTATCCGATTCCAAATTAGGCACTTGAATGTCTGTGTTATGGTGGTCGGGTAGCTGATAAACATACACATATATATATACGATATAATAGTTATATAGATATTTTTTTATAACACCCAGACACAGAACAGACAAATGTTTTTGCTAGCTGAAAGACACACCCACAACCTCCGATTTTGCATTCAGGTTCTGTGGTCTGGTCAGTCAACAATAATATTATATTCTTTATTGCACACCAAAACACATATAATTGTACAGAGAATCAACACCATCAGGAGGAAATAGAAGCAACATAGGAGAGAAGGTTGAAAAGTTACAATACACCGTAAGTATTACCTTCACATGTTTTTTAAAGGAAACAAGAGCGCTAGAGTTCGGTAAAAAGGTTACCTATACCTATGAATGTTTACTATATACTGTTAACGATATTTTTTATTAAAAAAATATATGATGGCTGTCTATAAAAATTTTAATAGCGGATAACAGGAAATTAAAAAAAAAACTGAAGTAGCACCCACTCAACTAACTTATCTATAAAGGGGCGTATACACTGATTCACGTTAAGTGCCGATTAACTCATATTTTAAATATGGAACGCGATAACAAAGAATAGTGGCGCGCGAAACAGTAGAAACCTTCGCGCTCAATGAAATTGGATCAATACAAATTATTTTAGAAAGAAACATTAAAAAACACTCACACCTATATATATTCAGTATGCTGGACTGTGATAAAATTTATTGTACAATGTTTACCTTTTCTGTTACAAAGAGGTCACAGTAATTTAATTATAATTCAAATTCAGAAAACAGAATGAATTGCATCGAATCAATCGCACTCCATCGCTTCCTTTACAATTTGACAGTAACTATGACAGCTGTACGTGACATTAGTGATGTATATTGTACTAGAAAATAAATATTACCGATTCTCGATAATTGGTAGTCTTGTGGTGTTTCAATAGGCGGTTTTTTATTAAAGTTATTTGCGTTACATATTTTCATGTTCGAACAAATAAAAATTGTCATTTTACATGTAGATTATAGAAAAAGACATGTTAACAACTGAGGCGCGTTCAGCGCGTAGAACACACAATTCTGTCCTTAGATTTAAATTAAATATTTTGTCTCAATAAAAACATATTTTGTTTAATAAAAATGTTTATGAACATGATCTAAATTAATTCAACTGCTACATTGGATTCAAACTGTTTGTTTCTGTCAATATTTAAATAAAATTAGTATAAGAAATAGTTATTAAAATTAGTATAAGCAATGCAGTGGCATATATACAAGATTTTGTATGAATGAAGATGATTTGAATACAACTGTTTTTTCCGTTAATTAATCTCCTATTTGACAGTACTATGTTAACTTTTTGGTTATTACTTATTTTTAAACGTGAATTCTTCAATCATAATTTTGCCGAACGGTTTTGATGTTAATACATTGCGTATCATTAAAATTGGGTATCAATTGTGTATGTTTTAGTAAATTACAGTGAACAGTACTTTGAAGCACAATATGCATTACAAATACATTATGTTCGTATGAGAATGGGACAAATCGTGTGTCGTAAGTCTGTTTCTAGCATTATAGTTACATTATTGATTTTCCTAGCAGACCTCGCATCCACCATTTTCGTCAAGATCGAAGCACAGGTAAGCGCTCGTTTATTAATATAGTGATTTTTACTACATTTTCTGTTTATTTCGTATAATATAATCATACATTTAAGGTGTATATCGAGAAATAACAATTATTGCAGTTAGATAGATTTTAAATATCATGAAATAGATTTATTTTTAAGGTGTTTTGGGAATGGTATTCGCAAATAGTAGACATGGGCGTTCCTACTGCGATCAAAATGGAGAAGAAAAATACGGATAGGTTGACTAGCCTCTAATAAACCAACCCGTATAAAGACCGATAAAAGTAAAACAATTTTGAGGATTTATCTGCAGCCATTTTGTTCGCGACTAAACGTTTGCGTTTGACTAACGCAATATAATGTAGTATAATATTATAGTACTGCTCATTGTTATATATACAAGACAACAGATACTTTAAGCGTGAGATTATAGATTGTATTGTTGAGGTCGTAAGCGAGTGGTTAGTGCCCCTGACTGAAAAACTGGAGTTCGTGGGTTCGATTGCCACCCTGGACAAATACTTGTTTGTTCTGAGTCTGGTCGTAATAAAAATATCTATATAACTATTATATTGTATGTATATCGGCTGTTTGGTTACCATAACACAAGCATTCCACTGCCTAATTTGAAATCGGCCGCGTGCGGTATTGTCCCCAGTTATTATTATTATTGTTATTATAACAATCTTTGGTGAACCAAATAAATAAATAATACCGTTCTTTTCATTTCACAGAACCGTGAGTTGCAGTGGCCTGAGAATCGGTAAATGTTCATGTGTATTCCATTCAAATGCAACTCTTAGTTATCCTTGACAGGGTTTTTTATTAAAGTAAGGAAACATATCAAGAGGGGGAAGCGTGCTCTATACGTTAATGCCCTTCCAGTATATTTTCTCTTGAGCAGTGATCCAGGTTATATAATAATAGTATTCATAACCGAAAACAACGATTGCACAGAATTAAAAAAATACATGAACATGAATGGCAAATTCCGGGCCGTCCAAACATACTCGACGTTTAGACGATAACTAATTAATGTTACCATAATTATATTATTATTTCCCAACCGATAAATTAATTATAGATTTGTAATGAGTCTGTTTTTTCTTGAGTTTGTACAGAGTCCATGAGGCGCGTCACGCTTTTTTAAAGTTTTCAATTAACTTTGTTTCCATTATGGTGTGTGTATGGCGAACGACTGAGTATCTCCTTGAGCTCCAACTCGTGTACAAGTGAGGATTGTTAATGTTCAGTCATATTTTTCAAACTAAAGCAATTTTTTCAGTTTCTCGTAACAGCGGAAAAGTAAGGAGAGCTAGGCTTTTTGCAACAGCGACGAGGTGAGGAAGGACATCAATTCATCCGTCAATTACAAGTCTTTTATCTTTTTCCTTTCATTTCAATCAAACGGTGCGTAGCTATTAATTTTGCCGCGCTTCAGCTACAGGTATTTAATTCTTTTTTTATTGGAAGCAGACGCAAGATGCAGAAGACACATTGTCATCAAGCACAGGTTTTTTTTATTTCTACACATTATTCAACATGGCGCTTCAGGAGTTAATGGAAAAGCAGCTGTTTTGAAGGCGAGGAAGCGAAGACCACTGATCACCAAGCAAGCTACTTCACTGCTGTATCACTGTTTGTTTGGTTTTTGTATGTATTTTATATGTAAGTGAGCGTGCGTGTCTCATGAACTCGAAGTAGGGTGTCACGGTGTGTTCGGGCGGCCCGGTGTTTGCCCGTAAAAACTCTTCCAGGCCCGCGCCGACCATGGCTGCCGTCCACGGTGTCCTCCCTCGCAGCAGAAACACAGAGGTGCACTCCCGCCTGGCGACGAACCACTCGCTCACATCAATAAGATCCGAATTGTATCTGATGGGATATAATCGACGGATGTGAAGGTAAATTATGAACAACATGTACCTGTCTAGTTTCTTTAATAGCAATAGAACATCTTTTATAGACGAGTACCTATGTTACCGACTGTTATAAAAGAAAAGGATGCGAGAGATGTATTTTAGATCGTGGTCTATAGAAATTCTTGCGCGTATATTTGAAAAATAAGCATGTGTGGCTGTGTGCGTGTAGCTAATATTTGTTTATAATAAAGGATTAACTGAATGCCCAAATAAAGAAAAATTTTGATATGATCAAACATCATCGGCTACGCTACGGCAACGGTGCAAATTGAAGCCATCAATGTCTCTCTTACTTTGCATTTCCTAAGCACGACGTATTTAGTTTTACCTTGACTTTGTCGTCGACCTTTAACGTCGAACTAATGTAATGCTTCACATCTTAAATACATGATGTTTTTCAACATTTTGATTGCGGCATCAACGAAATGCAAATGTGTTTGATTTATCGAACGATGTTCCACTGGGGAGTCTTGTGGAAGATATTTCAGTATGGAATAAATATAGTTCATTTGTACGACTGCTTAATGTCCACGTGTCTTCTTTACTGTGCGTATATAAAAGAAAAATCTATTAAAGCTTTCTGAATTCATTTATAATTGTCAACGTTTCAGCAGGAGAACATGGTGCAGCAAAAATCTCGCGATGTATCTGGCCAGCAACAAAACGGTTACAAAACTGAAAAGAAAATCTTGCTGCAGTATACTACCTGGCGATATGTGTAGGAATAACTAGATTCTAGATTCTGTATAAAGATATATATTTAAATATTTTGGAAAAACTATTTACTTTTAGTAAAGTGGATCTAACACACGAGGCATGTAATAACGGGTTGTAGTTGATACATAATATTATCTCCCTCTCACTTTATCTTTTTGCCTTTCACTCACTCAATGCTGCAATATTGTAAAAGAGTCAGTGAAAATCGAAATAATGTTCTAAGCATTCTACAGTGTATTTGATATTCCCATCCCAACCCAATGTTCTAACAATTACAAAACAGTGACCGATCAAACCCAATTTAAAAAAAAAACAACTATTTTGTTTGTTAGTAAACAACAATTTTAACAGAAGCAGATAACAGTATTGATTGTCTAATGGTGTGAATTGTAGTGATTCACGCCAGGGATTGTGAAATACGAATGATAGAAAGCAACTTATGCAATTGCACTTTTAAAATTAAATATCACTGGCATATTGGAGGAATTTCCTTAATCTGGCAACCCTGTATCTGACGCGTCATTCCACAAACGAATGCGTGAAGAGGAAAATAGCGGCAAAATTTGTTTCTAATTTATCACCATCATGGTTCATACGAATATGTTAAAGATACATCGTAATTTGGTTTGATATGTGGGTTATGTCAACAGCGTTTTGGCTTCTCCGTGTTCCGAGAAGGTGAAACTGCTGGTTGACTTAGCCCAGTTAGCTTTAGCTAAAAGTTAATTGTGTTTTTTTTTTTTTTTGTTTACTTGTTTGTAAGATTTGTTTTCTTGATTTATTTATATGTCTTTAATTACGGGACGATATGGTCGCTAAGCGACAAAGTCCTTTCTAATAAATAAAAAAAAAAAATTGGTTTGATGCTTGGCTTAATGTACGACACATCAAAATGCCTCGCGTTAATGATCCTCGTGGAATAAATTTTATTTTGTATTAATTGTAAAATAAATGTCTTCCTGTATTATTTTTGTTCATTTTATATATTTATAACTATTGACATTAAAAGTAATTATAGAGAAAATATCTTTGTTTTTCTAATTACGTTGTGTTTTAATAATTGTTAAAGTGTGTGAATATTTTGCTGATGTACTATATGTATTTTAATAAAATTTTATTATACATCTCAAACGGGTTTTTTAATCTAGGCAGGTTAATCTGGAATCTTAAAAAACTCATTTCTTTAAATTGTGTGACCACTAAGGAATTCTAGAAATTTTACCCATGAATAGTTTAGAATAGCATTCACGCTATTGATCAATAAGAAAATCAATGCACTTATTGGGTTTTTAAAATTAAATTTCACATAGGAAGCCAGGTTTGACATTTTTGATTACACCTAAACTAACACCAAACCAAACGTAACCTAACCTAGCCTAAGTTACTAGTATCAATTTACCTGTCTGTACCTGCCTATCCAAGAGTTGTGGCGCAAATTAGTCAGCTCTGTCCAGTGGAAGAAAATGGGGTCGCAACATATCCATTTAGTTTATAGAAGTCTCCAAGCTGTTACAAGCTCACCATCTTGGATGCGTATTATTTGCAACAGATAAAGAAAACACAAGTTAAAAACATTTATCAACCACTTTAATTTATTAGTCAGTCATAAATTACAACGTTCATTGATCCATACATACATATGCTTAATTAACAATTATCTTATTTACAATATCAATCTAATTTTATAACTACTAGGAATATTTCTAGTTTAGGGTAAGAAAAAATATATCTATACTGTTTCAACACAAAAAACTATTGAACACATACTAAAATGGGACAATAATATATTTGCCATATTTTTTATACTTACTGGCTATGCGTTTTAACTATTATTATTATACCATCACGTCAGGTCTGTATCGCGGTAGGCAGGGCGCACGGAGCGCCAGATATCTCTATCCTTACAAACATGACGTGCTTCTACATTCATCACTCTCTTCATACAAGCCGGTTTCGAATACCTCCACCAGCCAGTGTCTGACCTATTCGGCCGAGACGGAAGTCTTGTTCTCCCTCGATACCTTAACTATATAGCTTAAATAAAATAACTGGCAGTGATATAGTTCAAGTAGAAAGTATGTCAAAATGATAATGATAAAAAAGTTTGCTGACATTAAGGAAAAACACCGTTACTTTGGTAACCAGGCAGATAATACATTACATATATACATAGGTAAACAAAAGCAGAATCAATTATTTTGTAGCCCACCTCCCCCCAATTATTTAATTTTCAATATTCCTGCCCACTACAAATCAATTCATTGATCCCTATTTCGTCTAACTAGACATTTCCAACCTTTGCATGTGAGATGTAGACTGATACATATTCTAGAACCTTCTAGATAGTTCCATTGCTGCTAGAATGCTCTATATGGAGTATAATATTTGATGCCAATGTCTACATATTCTAGAATCTTCTAGATAGTTCCATTGCCACTAGAATTCTCTATCTGCCATATAATATCGTGCGCTAATGTATGCATATTCCAGAACCTTCCAGATAGTGCTATTACCGCTAGAATACTCTATCTGGCGCACTAGGTCCTGCGCAAATGTATGCAAACATATTCTAGAGCGTTCTAGATCGTTCCGCGGCCGCTAGAACAGCCCCATCACGCGGCCGCCGTCCGTACGTGATCCGGAGCGTTCTAGACGTGTCTACGGTCGCTAGAACACCCTGTCCTGGTAGCCGGAGTCCTGCGGCGGAGGCGCGGGCTTCGGCTGCGCGCCGGGCACGTGGTGGTGGTGGCGCAGGTGGCCCGGCCGCCGCGGGGGCGCCAGGTACTCGAACATGCTCTGCGTGTGCTGCGCGAGCATGCTGGCCAGGTCGCACGGCATCGGGTCCGTCCAGAAGAAGTCGTGGTTCAGCGCGGTGTCCGCGTCGTACCTGGAATTAGGAGTCCGGTGTTAACAATCCGACAGAAAATGGAACGGCTGTTCAATACCAAATTAGGCAATTGAATGCCTGTGTTATGGTAACCGGACATACATACTCTATAACGCTTAAATATATATTTTTATTACACCCAGACACAGAAAGAGCAAATAAAGTCACAAATGTCACAAAAGGAATCAAATCTACAACGTCCGTTGTAGTTATTATGGTCTCTAATGACTAAACCAAGGGAGTATTGACATATCCTTTTATTGTTTGTTCTATTCTTGGTTGTCTTATATTTGATGGTCATGAATTCCAAGGATTAGTCATATACATGTTTCTAACTTGGCCTGTCTTGAGACAGCCACATATTTCTTTTGCGCGTGTAAGTCACTGAACTTCTCCTAAATGACTGGACCGATTTTGATGAATTTTTTTGTGTGTATTCAAAGGGACTTGAGAATGGTCTAGATTGACAATTTGGTCCACTGGAAAACACTTTTTTTTCATAAATTCCTTCAACATTTAAATGCTCCATTATCACTGACCAGCATATTAATAACAGGATAAAATAAGGATTCCTACTAAAATTACAACAATGTAACCCAAGGTGTAAAAAAAATTGCCATCAATTTGAAATAAATGTATGCTAGGAAATTAAAATGCTACATATAGCTATACTTTGTTTTCTCCACTACTGTTTTATATAAACCGTAACATTGCCTAATTCACACTTCTCGGCTACACTCACCGAACATACAAATATGTTATAGCTGACTCACCTCTTGGCCGGGTCTAGTTGTAACAGCTTGTCTAGTAAATCACAGCCGTAGGGGTCCTTCACGTAGGGCTTCAGTCTTTCCTGTGGACGGGAATGAACGTTAATGATAGTGTCGGTCTGACGCGGCCTAAGCAATTGATCATGGAGTGACAATATTGGCACTTACAAGAATATTAGCAATTATTACATCGGCTACGGGCTAATCTGTGGAATGGCTGACCAAATTTCGATGAGACTTTTGCCAGAAGACAGAGATTCAGAAGAGGTTTTCTATATAAAGAGTGACTCAACAAAATATCTGCAGAACTATAAGGCGTAGACACTTGACATTTGGCAGGAACATTTCTTTCGTTAACTAGATATCAGCTAGCAACGGGTTTTATGAAATTCCACCCCCAAAAAGGATTGCAGGGTATAAACAATGGAAAATTGGTATATCCAAACTACAGCTCCGTCAAACCGCAAAAATTTGGTAGGAATATCTTTTTTGATACAGCGAGGTGAACTAAAAGTATACTTTACAAAATTTAACCTCCAAAGGGGATTCCGGGGATAGGGGGTCCGGGGGCGGCATAGCTAGTTATTATATAAACTTGTAATGTTAAGAGATACGGATTACCTTCACTTTCCTCTTCTGCCCTTTCGGTAGCTCCATCTTGTTGTAAAGGTCGAGGTTCTCGACACCGGGCCACACGTCCGGAGTGCACGAGCCGCACAGCTGGGATATCAGGATCAGCTGTTGCTGCTCCGTTGGACCCTGCATGATAGGCGATCTCGTCCACATCTCAGCCATGATGCAGCCAGCGCCCCACATGTCCACGGGCGGGCCGTAGTTCCTGTCACCCAGCAACAACTCGGGAGGCCGATACCACAGGGTGACAACCCTGTTCGTGTATTTATTGACTTGTCCCGACTTGGCCACGCTGAACGCCCGGGCCAGCCCAAAATCAGCCAGCTTCAGGATACCATTCTTAGTTATGAGCACGTTCGCCGCTTTCATGTCTCTGTGCAGGATTTTATTGCTGTGTATATAGTATAAACCGTTCAAAAGCTGCTGCATAACCTTCTTTATCTCGCCCAGACTGAACTTCACGTTGACATTGGACAGCAGCCCGGCCAGGTCGTGCTCGCAGAAGTCGAACACGAGGTAAAACGTCGACCGGTACTTATTGTGCAATGTCGCTTTGGTGCGACATATTTCTATTAGATTGACGACGTTCTCGTGCTTGAGCAGCTGCAGGATTTTGATTTCGCGCAGCGCGGTGATCGGGAAGCCCTCCTTCTCGTTGTCCATCAGCACTTTCTTCATCGCGACAAACTTTTTGCTGCTGTTTCTTGCGCGCGCTTTGAATACCTCGCCGAAGGTTCCCTGGCCGATTTTCGCGACTTTCTCGTATTTGGACGACTCGTCGCAGAACGGGAAGTCGAAACCCTCGATGTATTTCTCTTTCTCTCTCATGTTGAGTATCGTTGAGCTCGTGCTTAGCACCGGAGCGGACTCCCGCGGAGCGCTCACCGTTTGCATTTTGGACGCAATTTTGATGGCTGTCTAGTAACTTTAGGGTAATGTAACTGTATAACTTGCCAATTATTCGTTTTATAATAGCACATTAAGTAGTTAGCATTGTTGAAAAATAACTTTGTTACTATACTGATTATTTTCTGAGCGAAACGTCATATGTTGTCAATACGTCTCAAACGTCATCATATATCATTGATGTCAATAGGTTAGTTATAGCATATATTACCGGTTTTTAAACATATTTAAAGAAATAAAAATTACCGTTGAAAAGTTGTTAGTAAAATTCATAAAGAATCCGTTTAAACTAAGTTTTAGGGTTATATAAACTACTGGCTATACTAATTATAAAACATCGATAACAATAATTCACCGGTAACACAATCTGTTAAAAACAGAACACGGACAAAGTCCTACACTACTAACTGTCACAATCGTCGAAAGAAACAAATTCCATATTCGATGTAAATATTTTTCTGTTTGTTTTGCCGAATTGTCATGAATAATACAGGAAATACTCGTATTTTATGATGAAAATAAGAATGGAGCTAATATCGCCAAGTGAATAATAGTCAGCAAAAAGCACTATTAATTTATACTCGTCGTAAGTATTGGCTTTAAAATTTGTGTTTATAACCTTGTTTTTGTACATTGCGCGCGAAAGTTGGTTTTCAGTTTGTAAACAAGCCTAAACGCTGCTTAGTATCGTTTATAAAACGCTTTATTATTCAAGCTATTGAAGGAATAATTGTCGCATCTTATTCTAGAAGTCGCTTCGCAATATCGCGGCAGTCTCGCTGGTATTGATATTGTATATTGAATCTTATTTCTTATAGAATAAAGTCGATTTTGTACTCAAAAGTTTTAGCCAAGTAGCGATTCTAGAATAAGGACGCGCGATTTAATAACGATATTGCCTTACTTCTAACATACTTGTATATAACTTCGGAATTTGAAATTAATATTATAATTTATTTATAATTAAAAAAATATATACATACTTTTGAATGTAAATAGAAGGTTTTGTATTGTCTTTGGGGGTTTCCAAAAAATATTAATTCTTTTTTTTCAAATTTTTTGTACTTGTAATAAATATCATTAATTTACATTTTGGGAAATATTTTTTTAATATTCGCAGATAATAAATCCCCTATAGGGGAAATAATTTTTTTTATTTTATTTATTAAATAATAAAAGTTACAATATTGATCACAAGTTGGAATATTTGGAATAAATATATTATTTTTTATTAGCACAAATTCAATTAGTATTTTTGTAAAAATATTTATATGTGAAATATATATA
>DWUN01003329.1:0-12214 GCA_018249975.1 Passova gellias
ATGAATAGGAGAGGAGCAGCAATAAAAAATAATTTATATGGCAGAACAACGTTTGCCAGGTCAGCTAGTGAGTAATAGAGATAAAACAGTTCCAACAACAACAAAATAACAGTCCCGAGTGTTAGGCTAGTTTTATAATAATTAATCCACGATTTAAAAAACGATCAATGTAAATTGACTGTACTGGATTTTCTTTAAAAGATGGTTTAAGTTCATAGTCAAGCAGGCTGCTCTAGTGTGAGTTGGTACATTCCACATGCTGTTGGATGACATTTTGAAGCATTCCAATAGTGTCATTGTCTTCACAAAGGTTTCTGTTACTTTTATGGATAGTTGATCGATCACAATAGTCAATTTTACCAATCTACATTGCTTCATAATTTTAGTTTTGTCATAGGCGATGGAGTCTAAATCTATACTAATATTATAAAGAGGAAAGAATTGTATGTGTGTATGTATGCAACGAATAGGCTCAACAGCTACTGGACCGATTTCAAAAATTCTTGCACCATTGGAATGTTACATTATCACTGATCAATATAGGCTACATTAGCTTTTCCCGCGACTTTGTCCTCGTGGAATAATGTTTTTTGCAATCAAAGTATCCTAGGAAATTTAAATGTTGCTAAAAGTCACTATTCCACGCAGACGAAGTCGCAGACAAACGCTAATTACTAATGTATGCAATAGTAATAATTTATAGGCAGTCTGTGTATCAGTCAATACCTATATTATTGACAACTCCACAAGGAGCAGCGTGCTATTGACCCCAAGGTCAGTGATAATTATGGAAGAATATTGAAGCACTCACGGCTTCAAAACTACTGCAGATAAAAAACGATCTAGTATTTAAAATTCTGTGGTGAGTAACATTGACATTCAGAGCGACTGTAAGTGGCATCTTGGGTGTTGTAGTACAGCTGTTGCTGTTGTCAGAAAAACTGAGGCATTCAAATCCGATTAAAAACATTTGACCAACAGGTTGCATCCTAATCCAGATGTTCACCAAACCAGTGGCATGGTGGAGTATGATCTACATCTTCTTCAATAGTAAGAGGTCTAACGACAAATAATATAATGTAATGTAATAAGGGTACCAGCAATATTTATGACTGACCTCAGACTAACATAATGAGTGTACACACAATCATGCCAAATGGTAAAAGCTTCTTTAAGCCTTATGTCCCTGATGAGGGATTATAAAGATGACATGAGCCTTCTCACAATATAAGCCCTTATGCAAAACCGAGCAATTTTATAAGTCTAGCATGCGTAATTGAGTACAATTTCATGTATCTTTCATGTCTATTTTTGTGTCTATGGTTCCATGACAAGATTTCAGATAATATTGAAGCTAACAATTCTGAATTTTGTTCAAATATCCTTAATTTCAGTAATATTTGCTAAATCTATATATCTATCAGTGGGTTGAGCAACAAGAGGAAATATAAAGAAAAGATGGTCAAAACATTTTTTATCTTTTGTGCGGGTTTTTCAATATTATCGTTAAACACAAGATAACCATAGAAACGTGTTTATTATGTTTGATAAATCAACTTTCGTAAAATCATATAATTTGCAATAAGTACATTGTATGAACGCAAGTTAAGAAAAAATAATATTGATAACATTAACCTACGTGACCCATCGTATGTATTACGTTGAACTGTAAAAATATACAACCGAATTCGATAACGTTCCTTTTACAAAAAAAAATTAACTACGCAGTAGATTTTTAGTACAAAATAAAAAATATCCATTAGATAATTCAATAAAATCGTTATATAAACTTTCTTACTTAAAATGTGGTGAAATTATTGTTACACCATATATATTTTTCTAAATTTATTCCCACGCCACACGCAGCATGTTCGTAAAATGCATAACTTATCGCCGAACGAAACCGCTTATAATAACAGAATCTTATCCTCATTTCGAAGAATAACAGTTAACAGGAAAAACCAACACGCATTTTTATTTTTTAACTTCACTGAGCAAATCAATCCGCTCATCGAGTTCAGAACTTAATTAACAGAAAAATCTCTGCAAAGTTGTTAGTTAGTTGATCCAATAACGAAAAAAACAAGTTTGTAATATTGGTAATGGTACGGAATGAGAAAATTCCAATAGAACGCAATATATTGACGGATAGCAGATTGTTCTAGTAACATACCTGGATCTGTTGGCTTGCTCAAACAGATTGTCAGTGACAATAAACATAGAAATATAACTTGCTTCATCTTTATTTTCACTTGTATTGTGTCTATTTATGAAAATGTAATTTATTTTTATAAAATTTTGCAGCGAAAGTACAAACGACAACCAACTAGTAAGCGTGGTGCGATGGCAATAAAATGAGTGACGCCAGTTGCCAGTGCTTAAGATTCATAATCGGTGTCGTGTAAAAACCGGTAAATATAGCGGCAAATTTCGAATGGTGTTTTTGAAAACTAATATTCGAATGTTACCTGCACGGATAATTAGAAATTAATTTTAATAATGCATGTCAGCTTGCATTATTAAAAAGTAGTAAGTAGTAGTAGTAAGGTGAAATTAAGTAACCAGTAAAATCGTTCATCAATAACTATTTCAAAAGTGCACATGCTTTATATTTAAATATGTTTTATTAGCCTAATTATACAATTAGGAAATTTAAAATTTTGACGTGGCATGTAATATATTAAAGTATGTTACTTATTAATTTTCATGTAGTAATTGAACGAAAATAAAAAATTTATCGATAAAATGCGGTTTTTGATTTACACCAAATTATCTATCACAGTTCATTTTTATATGATGGCAAAACTCATGACTCATGACCAGTAAATAAATTTTGAAGTTAGACTTTTTTGAGTATGACTTGAAAAATACTCAGTATTTCTTTTCGAAGTTTCGAGCTAAAAATGCGTTCAGTAAAATGCTTAGAAAAAGTTTTTGCGTTTTTATTGATATATAATCATGAGTTAGTTATTAAAGCGTTAAGTACTTAGTATTATATTTCACCTACATAGACGCCTCGATCATATTTCAACTATAGGTACCCATATATATAGCTGATAAATAAGGAAACTCTCTTTGTAGTTGTGAATTCAGTTGCGGGTGCTTTGTAGTCAAGGCTCTAGGAATGATAATGAGCTTTATTTACGTCCTGTACTGTAGTAGCTGTGTTATACAGGGGAGCCTTGAAATATCTTGAAGAATATCTGGCTTCTATTGTAGGCGATACGCGCAGCTTGTAAAATTTTCACCGAATGAAACTGTTTTCACGGGACTTTTTTTTGCAACTTTCTATATTATTTCAACCTCCGTTATTAGCTATTATACTTATCAAATTTATTATTTATTTTGTTATTGACTAATCTGCGCTTGTAGATATAGTACGGAAAATGAAATGGAAGTACTCATGTACATTACTTATAATAGGATGTTTTAATTGGTTTTATTTATTTATTGTTCACTATCAGTTCAATATACTTTAAAATAAAATAGAAAAATAATAACAATCATGATGCCTTTGGACAACATCACCCAAAGATATTAAAAATATGGTTCCTGTAAATCGTTGTAAATTTAGTACAATTTGGCGGATTTGACATGTGATATACATATATAGTTACTTCAAGGAGCCGGCATTTCATCGGTTATTTTGTCTATGAACGTCTAATTATGAGAGACCGCGACATAGACAACGTGACAAGGACAGAGAGAGCATGGCCTCTCCAGCAGTGAAACGAAGAAAGGGTCAATTTTTTTTGCCTTTATCGTACAAGTACTAGTTATGAAGAAAGTTGTGTATGCACGAATTCTTCTGGTCCACGGGCCAAGCATTTACTATAACGGCCCTATTCGCGGTGGGCATTGACAAATTGAGGTTCGTCCTCGTAATTTAACATTGCCGACTTTCCTCCCTTTATTACGCGGCAATTTTTTTATTGCCACGTCACTCGTTTATTAATATGGACAATTTATGGGAAGTTCTTTTTGAACTACTTGCACGATTACATGCAGATTTTATAATAAAAAAAATTGTGTCCATTAAAATGGTGCGAACGCAGGTCTCTGTAAAAGGAATGGTCCTTTTTGAATAAAACGCTATTTTTTCTCTATTGATTTGTCTTTTTACTATAGTTTTACTTTTGTGATTTCTTTGTTAGACATAGAACAAACAAATGTGCCTTCACATAATGTTGAGGATTTATAGATAGCCAGCATAATAAAGATTTTTCAGTATTTGTACTTACTTAAAATAAAATGTTACATTTTATATTTTACCCACGACTTTCTTGCGAGGGCCACACGATCCTCCAATTTACACAGTCACTGTGCACGATGTTATTTTTTTAAGTTATAAAAAAGTAATAAAACGATTATTCCGTTCGTAGCTCAGATACAATATTAAAAGAAAAAAGTCTCATAATTTTAGTTCAGCCAAAGTAGCTAGGAAACAAGCTTGGGATCGATACTTTGCACGGATTCAAAGTTACATATACCTATATAACTGTAGTTGCCCATAAATTGTTATATGATCGGCGCACTCTTAATTTCGATATAGCAAATATTTCTGTCACTGGCTGATAAGGAAGTTTTCTTGAACTGTAACAAATGAGACCAAGAGCATTATAGAATATATATTATCCAGTGACTAATAATTACATTTGTGTCTCTTCATTCTTAACGACACTCCTTAATAAGCCTAATTTACTCAGAAGTGCGCCATTAGTCATCAAGTCACTTTTTCATATCGGTGATTTTATGATTCCAATATAGAAGAATACCTGTGAATACTTTCATAGCCAACTCCAATAACGAATTTTTCAAAGGTAAATAAATCTCTCTGAAATTGATTCTGCTTTTACAACATGATTTTTTGCAAGTAAAACAATCTGTCCTCACTCTACAGATACTAGAGAAAATAACTTTCCATTTTTTAAAATATTAAAAGTAGTTTTTCGTTTATTTTACTGGCAAGTTATAAAAGTTTTAATAAAATCGCAAAGGTTATGATGGAGGCAATTATTTTTACGAGCTTATTTAATGATAGATTTTTAAAAGCATACTTGTAAAAAAAACAAAAAAAAACTGAACTATTGAGATTCATATTTATTTATGACAATATAAAATCATTGACCAAAACTACAGATAATTTTAACGCGAAGTAAGCCACCAATCAAATAAGAGCCGGGTCAAAATAAGTCTCTTGATTGAATATTGCCACTATTATATGCATCGGTGCGAGCTCAATGCACATATTAAGAAAAGGGTTGCCATGTTTCCAAGAGGCACTTGATAACATTATATAAAGTAGAGATTCTCAAAGTGGGTTACACAACTTCTTATTCTTCATCAGCTCGTAGGGGATGCCCGATAAAGTGGATGTTATGATCTATTGGCTGGCGCATGGATTACGCGTGTCAAACTCGCGAACCAGCCTAATTTCAACTTTAAAGTCGCTTACGTCTGGGAAGATAAATATAAGTACATACTCAAATTTCAAAACGAACCAAGTCGAAGCACCACATTCATGAAATATAGCCCTTTCTTACTTTGCATTTTTATTATAGAGTCTTGGAGTTTCAGTAGATATACGTGACACATTAAGTTTGAGAAACACTGGTGTAGGGATATAAAAAACGTAAATTACCGAACATTTGTTTTCGCGGAAATCGCACACGTTTTTTTTCCCTCAGCGCCGTCACGCCACCACTACGCCTGCGCAATGCGACTTTCGATTGGGACTTTAGGATGTTTATTTTTATGTTGAAACATTATTACACAAGTTTTAATGGAAAGCCTTCAGGGTTAAACTAAAAAGGGAGGATCGTTCCCCCTTGGGACCGCAGGATATGTAAGATTTTTCAAGTTTCATTTTGCTATGTGAAACCGAACCTAAAAAAATTTGGTACATCATTATCTTCTTTTTTACAGTATATTTTTATTTTATTTAAAATGCTACATTCAATTATGTATGTTGTTTTATTAATACGATAATTATTAAAATAGTGTTCTATGTCCTATGTCCAGACTGGATCTCTGAAAGCTAATGAATGGAGCCATGGAAATGTAAAGTTAATTTGTTTGTTTCGTCTTACTGGCAGCTGACATAAACTGTTCAGTTTCTTTCTATGCTGTCATGATATTGACATTTAAAATTGTGTAAGTTTGTTTGTATGGAACTTTAGAATAAAACAAAAGTTCCATATTTGAATTTGAATTTCGAATTCCAACATAAGACAGGTGACTGAGACATAATCATAATATGCACGTGTAAAAATCTTTGCACGAGCGAACGAACTATATGGAACCTTAGTGATAAATTATAACTTAAACTCTCTCACTTTGAGAGGAGACCCGTGTGCGGAACTGAAATGAAGAGTACTGAAAAAAATATGATTTGTTTATTAAAATTCCAACTAGTGTTTAGTTGTTCACCAGCACAGTCTCCGACGTGCCTATTGAGAATTCCGTTGTCACGCTCGAGTTAAGTAAAATAACGTGACTGGTGACATGATACGTACAATTACGTACGATGGAGTGCTCCCGCACCGAACGTGTGTCGTTTGATAATTATTCAACTTTTACTTGAAGCGTAACTCCGCTTAAGTTCTAATGCTTCTGCCTGGAACTTTAGCTGTGCGGATACCGGGCGGAATACGTAACGATACATTATGGAAAATCAATGTGCACTTGAAAACAATACAGGAATGCGTCCTTGTAATATCAAATTGAACTTCTATTAATATTCTCCTTCTTTTGTTCTACACTTGCTCGACACTAGATTGCTAGTTCGATAAATTAACGGTAGCATTTTTTGAAACATTCGTTCCAAATTCAAATAAACAAAAGACTCATTATTGTAGTATCGTGGTTTATTTCTGGAGCAACGTCTTTACGGACGTTTAATTTATATTGTTACATCTGACGCGCGTTGAAAGCACTTTCATCTGTAACTGTAGTGTCAATAGCGTCATTTGTTTTCTTAAATATGTATTTCGCTTCGTGTTTTGACGGCTTATTCATTAAACGATGTTTATGATTCATTAAACGATGTCTATGGTAAAGAATGTTGTGAAAACATTTTTATTATATTCATGTCCTTTTCGGTCTGCCAGCCATTGACCCACACAACGGTCACTGTATCGGTCTGTTGCACAGACCGTTCCAAATTCGAATTCGTATAATATGTCAAACAAATGTATAATTGATGTACCTATTTAACTGTTCTGTGTCGTGTTTAACTGAGTTATACTAATTGTTGTAAATAGTTTTTCTTATGTCCCGATCGTGAGACTTGTTTGAAATTAATTATAATAAAAAATACATCCTAGCTGTTCATTGAATACCTTTTAACTGTATCTGTTTCGTGCGCATCAATAAAGTGCCATTGTTTCGATGCGAATTGCCGTTTTGCATACAGTGATATAGCGAAGTTGGGTAGATTGCAACAACCCGACTACAAAATGTTCCACGATAATGTTCCATTAAAGCGATACTATCTTTGAACATCTATAAAATAGGTGGTTTATTTGTCGTCTGTTACTGTATCGGTGGATACTTTGTACTGAAGCTTTGTTCTGGACCATGTCGGCTTGTACGCTATTATATTGTAATATTGTTATATTACACTAGCTTTTGCCCGCGACTTCGTCTGCCTTGAATACTGTCTTGTGCAATAATAATATCCTAGGAAATTAAAATGCTGCTCAAAGTCCTTATTCCACGCGGACGAAGTCGTGAACAAAAGTTAGTTATACATATAAACCTTCCTCTTGAATTACTCTATCTATATCTCATGTTTATATAATGTACTATAGCTTGTTATCGTCGCTTTTAATTGTTCTGACGTTTAGCAAACTATTTTCACCACACTTGCATTTATAACGGTGTAATGATGTACAGAATTTTGGCGACCTAAATCAATAAATACATCTATTAAAAAAAAACTGCATCAAAATCCGTTGCGTAGTTTTGAAGATCTACTCACACATAGGGACAGACAGCGGAAAGAGACTTTGTTTTATACTATGTGGTGAAGTACTATACATATTTTGGTATAAGGTTGGGATTAAAAAGATAGGATAAAATTTGAATGTCTCGTGGGTGCAATGACCTCTTCATATCCGATGGGTTCTTAGAGGTATTATTTGAGAATAAAATTTTATTAGTTACCTACCAGTTTTGTTGGTATTAAAATGTTCAAACTTTGAAACTCAAAAAGTAGGTATTATGATAAAACTCACTTTTTTCTCTAATAAACTATTTTAAAATCATATTTAAAATAACAATAAGAATCAAAATCCGGTTCGGTTCATCAGCGATTCCCTTTTTAAAATAACGGCGGGATTTATAAATCCTCTATCTTTTTACACTTCCCGCCATTCTTCGCGACTCAAATTTTGCTCTTTTAAAAAATTGTAGGTTTCTAATGTGCACACTGCCAGTATAAATGTTGAATTTTAAACTAAACTTACAAATAAAATAAATTAATTCAGTACAAAAAAATATTATTAGTTACATTAAATACTTATATGTCAGTCCTAAATTTATAAAAGAGATAAGATTTCACAATAGTCAGCTAGACAAATAAGAAATTGATAGATAAACAACGAATACTACTAACATCGATGCTTTTCAAAACAACAAACAATAAAAATGTATGCTTCATTTGAGTAAAAGCACAGAACTGGTCGCGTCTTCGACGGGAAATCGTAAATAGTTTCCAATACAAGTCCGCATAGATTGCTCGTGAAAAATGTATCTGAGCAAAGTAATTACGGAAATAGAAATACTAGAAACAAATTCGCATTCCAAATTGAATCTTATTTTCCACGGAACAAGAGCTATAATTATTTGAAACAGTGGAAACGTTTATGCAGTTAGACACGGTTTCAAGTCGCGTGTATTCGGAAAACAGGACGCGAATGTTCAAAATTTCAAGCTTAAAATCACAATCAAATCGACGCGCTCAACTGTTCCAGTGAGGAGGGATTTAAAATACGAGAAACATTCTATGTAGTGTTACCATTTACGAAAATGTATTTATGGGATTGCATTTGTATTACCAAATAAATACTAAGATAAATACTAAAATTCTAAATAAATACCAAGTAAATATCAAAATTAATTATATTAAATATAAAAAAGGTGACCAAACGAAATGCCGGATATTAAATTTTTAATTTATAGAACGGATGTTATATTGCTAAAGCAGAGGTGAGTGACAGAATTAGAATCCAGATGGCTTACGGCTATTTTGAGTGACTATTCAATACAATAGATACTTTATGCATCAGAATATTGCTTTCATTCATTATTGAAATATGCGGAGAAGCGATATGTTGCACCAAATGTATGATAATAATTAGTATAACAAACTCTGCCAATTCGTACTGAAATGTTAATAGCTCTGACGCGTTTCTGGGTTGCAGATAATCTATAAAGTTTACCGGTACACTTTGACTATTACCGTTTTCAGGTTGCAGTTAATCTGTAAACTTAACCGGTACACTTGGACTATTAGCGTTTCCGAGCTTTGAAAGGCACGTTATGTAGTCCCGGTCGTTAACATCTGGCAGCAATCGCTAAACTTCGTCGGAGGCCTTAGAAGCTTATGAAGAACATCCGAGAAATTGATTGACTATTAATCCGTATCCCCAGTGACCCGTACTGGGGTAGCTTAGCGGTGTATGTTACATGTCTGCCACAGGTCCAGAAAAGATCCCTGCCCAGTACTGAAACAGAAAAGTACACGTCCTGATAACTTAAGAACGCCTGGTCAGCCTAGCCACAGGGTTTGTAAGGCACGGTAAGTGATTGCAAGACACATTTAAAAAGCACACAGTGTTAAATACGATCGCTCCAATCAATTCTTCTTTCGCAGCAAAAATGTCCGTTCAATTTCGATCTTCATCGGCTTTCGGGTAACACGTACATTGGTGGTTTTAATAAAATAAATAAAACCGGCCAAGTGCGAGTCGGACTCGCGCCCCGAGGGTTGCGTACAAACCTGTAGGTATATATTCGTAAAGGTATTATAGACCTGAGTATTTGATATGAATTTCAACTTAATACCTCCACGCGTTCCTGAGAAAATGGGTCTTGACAGACGGACGGACGACAAAGTGATCCTATAAGGGTTCCGTTTTTACTTTTAAAGGTACGGAACCCTAAAAAATATAAATAAAATAAAAATAAATTAAAACAATGAACCGCAGATTTTATATTTCCTTGATGATCATTATTTAGATATAAAAATATTGTGGTTATACAATTAAAAAGACTGTTAACAAGACACACAGGGAACATCTC
The DNA here is from genome assembly GCA_018249975.1 of Passova gellias. Lineage (NCBI taxonomy): Eukaryota > Metazoa > Arthropoda > Insecta > Lepidoptera > Hesperiidae > Passova > Passova gellias. The sequence goes on from DWUN01003329.1 coordinate 10,306, forward strand.
AATATATTATCTACAATAGTTATAGTTCTATCTTGTAAACAATTATTTACATATCCATATCGGTTATTTTCCGTGAAATTACAATCGAAATCCCGTCTACGATGTTGAGCAAAAGGATCACATAAATATTTTTTCTGGATGAGTAGGTACGAACGAGCCCCGTCTAATCAGGGTCATTAACATCTGACCTTCAGGGCAGTCATGATATCGGTCACACTAATAAGTGTGACAAAATAAGGCGATGTGGACAAGCGTGTCCAATTATTTGCGACCACCCAATATACTACAAGGCAAAATTGTTATTTTATATTATAGTCTTCTCTACATAGTACAAAATAGTCGCTTTCCGCTGTCTGTCCCTATATATAATTAGATCTTTAAAACTATGCAACGGATTTTGATGCGGTTTTTCTTTATAGATAGAGTGATTCAAGAGGAAGGTTTATATGTATAATAACATTTGTAATGTAGTTGAGAAATACTGTTATTTTTGAGGATTCTAATGTGATGTCGTGAACAATTGTTGTGGCGGGGGCGAGACGATGTCGCGGGCAAAAGCCAGTAAAGGATAATTGGTAGTAAAAGTCTCGCAAAGTACATTGAATTACCAATCAATTTAACTTATGCCTTCACTTCTTTATTTCAACGTACGATGATGAAAGTTGAGAATATTTTCAATTCTCTTCTAAAAAGTCGGATGTTTTAATGAAATCGATCGTAATTACCAAGAGAATGCAATTTTTAAATCAACTGTAACAAAACAATTTCCATACCTACATTTCGAGATTGCTTTAAAGGTCATTTACAAACAGACGAGCGGCGGACATGAGAGTCGAGAGGATTCAGTATTTAAATAGTTATAAATGTATGCAAAGGCGAGATTATTTCAGATTAATCTCACATCTAGATTGACTCAGGTTCGCGCTGAATGCACTGCTATGAAATTCAAGATCTGCTCCGAATTGAAAAGGAGATGGGAGATTTAGATGTTGGAGTTTAACGAACTCTTGATTACTTGGAATGCTAGGAAGGCGTGAAGCGATCAGGTATTGGGTGCGTTTATATAGATGACGAATTTAAAGTGCATACGATTTTAAACAGTAAGATTTTCGGGATACCTTTAGTGTGTAATCGGTTATTATTAGTATTGTAACAGTAAGAAAAATAAAACGGACACAGTTTTGACTACATATTTTAATCGTAATCGAATGACTAGCAACAACTGGCTGGCTTGGCTGGCTTTTATATACGCCTCACCAAATTAGGCTTTGGCATGGCGGTTGGAATAGCTACTGGCTTTGATTGGCGGGCAAGCGGGCTGACGTCATATCCGTATGTAACGTAAGATTAAATTCAACAATCAAAACAGTTGAATACTGTCGTTGGTTTCATGTAACTAATAACATTACAATATTAATGGATGCAGTACTTTTTACGGTCTACGTAATTAGGTATATATAAATAATAATCAAGGACCCTGAATTGTAAAAAGTTTTGTTCGTTAATAAAAAAAAATCCTAGTGTCGCTTATCTACGAATCGCTTGCAATCTGTAACCGTATCTGAGCTACAAACGCTTCGTTTGATGTACGAGTATTTAGCCATTCAAACAGAATATTCTAAAGCGAGAGTATTAATTGATATCGGAATTTCAAAATAGTTTGAAACATGACTATCGGTAAATCTGTGTGTCGTACAGTTGATAGCTGATACACATGTCCTGCGAGTTAAGATTCTTATCATTCATTTTATATTCCAGTCGGAAATGACGTCATTCTATTGTGGTCGTTATTATTGTCTGCTTTTGAAAATGCGATCAACACACGGCTTATTATTTTTTTTTTTTTTTTACCTTATGAGAGTAGTGAACGAGCAAGCAGCAGTCACGGGTGGCCACTGCCGCCCATGGA
>DWUN01003330.1:0-12213 GCA_018249975.1 Passova gellias
GGTGAAATGTGGGGGTGTACTACACTCCTCTGCCTACCCCTTCGGGGATTACAGGCGTGATGTTACGTTTTTTTTTTGGCAGCAGTCACGAGTGTCCGTCGCCTCCTATGGACATCTGCAATCGACCTCTATTAAGGCTACATATCTTTACTTACGGAACGTTGTGGTCGCTAAGCGTCAGTCCTTAAAATTAGATTTAAAAAAAAACCCTATTTTCGACCCTATTATTGCTCTACTGCCGGTCACAGCTACTCTCGAAGCGACAGGGTTTTAGGAGACCTACCACGCTGACCGCGTGCGTAACGGCAGACTTCACACACCTATAAAACATTAATAACCTCATAACATCTCTAACTTGTGCAGGTTTCATCGCGATGTTTTCCTTCACCGTTATAGCGAGTGATATTTAAATTTTTAGTTAAAATACACACGCAACGAGTCAGAGGTGCGCGCCGGAATTGAACCCAGCCACTTCCGAATGAGAGGCTGACTTTCAAACCGCTAGGCTATCGCTGCTTGTGGTTATCAGACACATATTTCTCCTATTTGTAAATCGCATCACCTACCTCCGTTCCAGCAATGAAGGTCATTGACCTATAACATAATTCATTGCGAGACGCTAGAATCATAAAATAATAATCACGCACTCACCTTGTACGTTATATATTCTTCACGCGTATTGTTTGAACGTCTGCTATCAATCTTTACTCGGCCCTCGGGGATCGAGAAACAGAAAAAAAAAAACATAATGCTCAATATCGTTCTGTGTAAAGTACATAATATGTAGTTCTGATACGTGACACTCCAAATAGTGACTACAAAAAAAAGCTTCGCGACTTTCTAATTTCCAAGGCATATCGCACAATAAATGATTATTTAAATGATAAAATTACATGACCATTAATAATATGACCATAACAGATGTTACTAAAGTATAGCTATACTTTAGTTTAATTATTTAATACTTATTGATAATTATAGTTTTGACAATACCTTCATATTTGCTCGCCGTAATGGTAAAGTATGGAGTGACGTAATAACTTTGTAAAACTTCTATCGGTGCCCATATTCTGCAAACAAACCTAATTCCTATTTTGAGTTGAACCCTTTTATCGGGTCTTTTATATACCGTACATACTATTTATAGTTAGTTCGTAGCTAACTAAACGGTAGTGGCTCTAACATCAGAATCTTAACTATAAATCGAGGGGATAAGTCGAAGATACCCCCAACCTCCACCCCCTCTACAATCAACAATAAAAAAAGTAATAAACATTTTTCATTTTAAGAAACAATATAAGGCTTTACTTAGGGAAGGTCATTTCTTTTTAAAGCCGAATTACATCGCACCGGTGACATAGCGAGCGTAGACATTGGTTAGTAACAGATCGACATTTTCATGTACCTTCATATCAGAAAGACCTCGCCGAAGTGCGACAACAGATGCTATATAATATTCGTTAAGCATTTTCTTTCTATGTTCTACGTGAGCATCGACACGTCTGGTAGCCGGGTTACTTTTTACGACAAACAATATAATATGATTATGTATTTCTACGACAAATGATATCTTTGAACCGTTGCAGCGAACTAGTAATCCACTGACAATTCCTTATTGATTTACTAACTTAATAAACTATTAATACAATCCTACATGTGAATCCGAACATCCGATCCTATTCCAATCGGACGCTATAGACTTGTAAGCCTACAGCAGGTTTTAGTACCTACCTACTTAAAAAATAATATGTTTGAAACAGAAGTGATTTGATGCCAAAACACAGGATCAACTTAGTATGCCCCACTCATTGCTAAACACGAGAAAAAAATTTATCGACGCACGACGCGTGCCGCAGCCGCGAGCCGCATCAACGCCCACCGTTAGACGCCAACTTGCAACTCTAACACCGTGACCGGTGACAGCTGCGCTCTTCTAACGATACTAGACAAAACGTCAAATTAAACCACAAGTCACTTCGATATCCGGTCGAATGGGGCAAACAATAACAAACGCAGTTAGTACACGTTTGTTTGTTTAAATTGCGCCGTTTCTAAAGTTAACGGCTAAAAGTCATTAAGTCGTAACTCGTAGCTACATAAGCCACATACACGTGGCGGACATGAGGCAAGCGTAACTTCAGAGAATGTACAGTTTTCGGGCTAGGTTCGAGTGTTTATGCGCGCTGATTTGCTGTTGCTGCGCCAGCCGCGAAGCAGCAACGCATCGTTCTGTTCGTTGCAGAAAAGCATCAGTGTCAGACACAATAATATGCCAAAGTAACAACATCAACAGCAAAGGAATAAAAAAACTAAAGCTAATATCAATTTAGTAGGTAGCTTAAAGCATTGTTTAATTCGAAGCCTGCTACGCGTTCGTGGGAACTCCCCCCTACCCCCCCACCGGCTCGCGCAGAGCCCCCCTCCGCCCGGAAGTGGCCATAAATATACGAAGTATTAATTTGTGGACAGTTCAAAATGTAGTACGTAAAACGTACGTACAAAGCACTTTGTAGCAATTTTCCATCTGTCTCTGTTCACACGTTGAAATGATAGCTTCGGCGACGGCCGCGCGACGGTGTGGCGCCCCTGACGGCGGGGGATGGTAAAATGATCACTTTCATGTCATTCATACATAGTTACATTAAAACGCCATTGGCCTTTTGTAGAAAGGCTCGAAAGGAACTCTCCCTCGAAGAGCACATTGGCAACTCTTCTTGTGTTCCACGTGTCCATAGGCCACGATGACCACTTACCATCAGTAGTTAGCCCTTCTGTCTATTTACTACGGTTAAATGAAGAAATTAATTCTGTTTATAAAACGTACAAGTGGCCGTTAACCGCGGCTTCGCCCGCGTGTCGTTCACACGTTATACCATTATTGCGACCGTAACGCCATCTATAATGCTTGTTTGATTAAAACGTGTTTTCCTGTGAAAATTCGATATTTTCCCGCGAAAACGAACAGCCTATGTCTCTCTCGAACCCATCAGCTATCTCCATACCAAGAAACACATCAATCCGTTGCTCCGTTTTGGCGCAAAAGAAGAAACAAACAAACAAACACACAAACAAACAAACACACTTTCCCATTTATAGCGGGTACCTACTATGAATTTGGTATAAAATCCACTTAATTATTAAAAAATGATATAAATAAGTAACACCGCACTCACTCGCGCCGTATCTTTATCGTGTGCTCGCAACAATTTCTATGCAAAAAAAAAATATGAAGGTGAGCCGACAGTTGCAAAACAAAAAATAACTGATGCACTCGTATGCGCCATGAAGAGTTTGTCACGCTTTGACACGATAATACATATGTGCTATATTGAGCTGCGTTCTATTCCGTTAACTGTACACGTATAAAAACACCAACTGGACTAATATTACTAAAAGTCCCATACATGCAGTCCTGTTGCTACTTAATACTACCTCGACTTTGTCTGGCCTCGTGGTCCAGTGGTTAGAGACCCTGACTGCTAAACCGGAGGTCATGGGTTCGATTTCCCACTCACGACAAACATTTGTGTGATGAGCACATTGGTTTGTTCTGTGTCTGATCGTAACAAAAATATCTATATAAATAATGTATCGTTATGTATATGTATATATACATGTTTATCAGATGTCCGGTTACCATAACACAGGCATTCAATTGCCTAATATGGAATCGGATAGCCGTTTGTGGAATTGTGCCCAGTTATTATTATTATTATTAATAGATGACTACCATTACTCACCAATCTATTAACTGAATTTACACTAACAGTCACATCCCTACGGCCCTATTACGGGTCTCATATGCTGCTCTCTCAACATAGCATATAGACCAGTGTTTCCCAACGTGGGGCCCACGCCCCACAGGGGGGCAATGTCATAATTAAGGGGAGCAATTTAAAAATGCCTATTTATGTTTCTTAATGGAACAAAACAATTTTTAAAAGTTAAAAATGATGTATGGGGGGCATAAAAATTTTAGAAAATTTAAGGTGGGGCATGGCCTTAATAAGGTTGGGAAACACTGATATAGACTATAAAATATACATATATAGACTGTAAAAAAGTAGTTGTTATGAATTCGCTCAAATGAAAGATATTTTAAGTTTTTGTCAATAAATTCATACATTAATCGTTGATGGATATGTAGCGAGATTATTTTTTGTTCAATTTTCTAAATATAGTATTTACGTAAAGCAGTTCATATTTTATAAACATACAATTTTGTAAGGTAGCTCAGTAGGTGTAGCTCGCTCATGTGTAGTTCCATTTTCATTTGAAGTAATATCACATTCTTTGTTTAACGGTTCGGATTTATAGTGGCAAAATACCGAATTGAAGACTAGGCACGTAACGAGAGAACAGACAAAACAAAAAAAATTACTTTCGCATTTCCTTCATTTTATTGGCGAATCAGAAAACCTTCCATCAATACATATACTATTGCCTACACTTACTCATACATGGAGAGACATTTGTGTTAAGTCCGAGAGTAAGACGTTCCATTTTAACTGTGAAGTTGTTTGTATAATCCGTTTGCAAAAAGCCCCACAATACCGCCCGAATCCCCTCTGCGGGATTAGGACGGAATACTCCGCGCCATGCTTAGAAATCCGGTACATTATTCGATAAACCATTAATTACACTCCAAATACCACTTAAGTTTAGATCTCTGTGTGCCTAACCGTAACGCATAGTTCGAGGATTCTCCGAATTCTTGTTCGACAGAATCAAAGTGAATTGAGCCTCTGACCTATTTGCAAACACGTACGAATGCATTCACTCATTCGTTCATTCATGTAACCATTGCAACCACTCAGTGATAATGATAGTAATAATAATAATAAAGAACTTTTATTGCACATTTAACAAGAAACAGAACAAATACAATAGAATATCACACAATGGGCAACAGGAGACAACTCAGCCGATGCTAACTCGGATTTGGTATCCTAACCTAAGTAGCGCTGTTTTTCAGCTGCCCCCTTCATCCCTATGGTGTGATGATGGGACATCCACTGTTCATCCACGGTTACATACCGATGCAATCAGTAAGTGGTTCAGTTGGTTGTGTATATCCCAAAGAGAGACTGGCGTGAATTCTTTATCGTGATATAACAATGAAAATTTTCCGTGCCTTATTATGGTCGTTCGATATTCTATGCCCAAAAGGCAGTTTTTTCTTCTTCGATAATTCGATTCGTATTTTTGCAAACTGCCCGAATGGTTGTTTTCAAAATAATTAATAAAAGCCATTTGTTAAAAGAAATAGGTATGCAGTCAAGCTTATGTGCATAATATGTACAGAGCTACGGTCGACACTTCGATAGATGATATTCTAAATTGGTGGATGGACGATGATGGTCGATGATCCAAAGAAAATAACATGAAACGCAAAAAAAGTTTCATAATTTACGTGGAAAAAATCTACAAAGCACTAAAACAAAGGTCAGCAATTCATTTAAGGAAAATCCTCAACTCTCAGATTATATAAATATCAGTAGATGAGAGTATGAATATCAAGGCTATGGATAGCTCGAACTTGGTCGTAGAGCGCTCAGATTACCTTAAAGTTTGCTTAGGTAATGTAAGGCTAGGCTGGAATAACAGTATCTAATTTATGCTTTACTATTATATCTGATTCAAATTAACTAATTCTTAACAACATTTCGAACAGACTACTTTGTACGTTGTTGCACCGAACACAAATACCAGACCGATTGTCGGAATTCATTCATAAAATATCAGCCAAACAAAAAATTGGCTAACATTCTTTCGGTATTAAACGTAAGCGAATCTAAAGTTAACATTGTATACATGTTATTGCTTGTGCCATCAAAGGCGATGAATATAACCCGATAAACGTAGATGCACCGTTTGTTACCTCCGCAACGCACAAAACTTGAAGCGCGTCGTATTTTGCGGCATTAATATTTTTCACTTCACGTGCTCGTTATCGGATGCCACCGAGTGGAGGGCCGGGATATCAGCTAGCACACATTTGGCGCACTGCCTAATGCTCCAGTAACACTTGAACTGATCATCTAAAATCTGGAGCCAACGTTGAATGTGAAAATGATGCTAAAATACGTGTTTATCGGTGACTCCTTCGCAAATCACCTGCTCATAAGAACGAAGACAGTGCAGGTGAGACGGACAGATAAGCCGATGACATTTGTTTTAGAACGAATCGTAATTTATCTATGACCGGTCATAATAATAATAATAATTAGGACAATTCCTCTAAGGCAATTAAGCAAGTATATACATATGTAACAGCACAGCTGATAAATGTAAATTATATTCATATTAATTATAATTCTTATGTACATATTAATTTATTAGATCTCACTCAAACTATATATCGCAGAAGTAACAAGCGGAGTTTTAAGGACGTGACAGACAGAATAGATAAAAACTTTCAAACAATTCTAATTCGGTCTTCAAAGTTAGCAAAGGTACCGCGAATGGACCTTTTTATATGTCAATGACTAAAGGCTTAGTTCAGAGGCTTCACTGAACACGTAGCAAGATGTGGTGTTCAGGGCCATTCATCCATATAAATCATATATTTATAGCACACACTAAATTTGATTTCGATACGACCTTTGCATTCCTAGGTCACCTTGAAAATATCTCTATAGGAGATGAGTAGTACCTAAGTACAAATTTTCATGTGTTTCTGTAATAGCTCCAGTGTTCGAAATTGTTAAAAAAATAAATGATCACGACCCTCTTTGAATGTTTAACAATAAAATATTATTTCAATATCCATTGCTACAACAAGGGTTCTTGATAGTTAAAAACTCTATAAAGTATTAAATAATTTCTAAAGTAAGGAAAAAGTCTTTGTGACAATTAACGGACGCTAAAGTGACAAGATATTTTCAAATATTTTTATAGAAGTTTTTAGTAAAACATCCAGTTTTCCTCTTATATTTTTGGCTTTACGTCACTTGAAAGTCTCGAACAAGTTTTCGAGACTCTCGCCCTAAAAGGAATGTCTCAGGACGCATGCCTGTGTCACAGGACATCTTTGGAACAGTAATTAAATTCTTGACATTATCATCACAAACTTGGGAAAAGTTACTTAACTAGATTTTTATTAAACGACATCGTGTTCAGTGTTCACTTTAATATCTTCTTCTAACAAGTGAACTTTCTTAAAGTCGTATATATTGCTTACGTCTTTTTCATGTGACGTCATAAGCTAAGAGCACTTTACACTTTCCGTTGCAAACAGACTCAGCACACCCTTATTAATCATATCCGTGGAGTAGTAACTTGAAGAAGCAGTTCTGCATCCATATGCCAATGTTACAATCATAATTCTATTCTATCTAGTTGTATTGTTTCGGAGATAATTTTGATTGCCTACAACTTAATCTGGATGACCATTTTGTGTGTGTGTACCATCATATCAGGTACCTAACGGATGCTAGAAAGCAGTCAACACTAAATATCTCTATCCTTACAGGCCTAACGTGCTTCTACCTTCATCGCTCTCTTCAAACTCACACGCCGGTTTCAGAGACTCTTGTCTCTCCCATCAGCGTGTATCTGACATATTTGATCCAGATAGGAGATTATTCGGCACCTACATCCATCAATATTGGATGAGTAACAATAGAATTAAGCGAATCGAAAAGTTTATAGATTAAAGTTAACCGATTCCCCGCACAGAGTCATAAAGTGCTGTGCCTAGAAAATACAAGTTGCAAACAAGTTTTTGAGCTAACAAGATTTCCAATTCGAGAAGCATTCCAGATCCGTATTAACTGAACAATGAATAGTTGAAGTTGGAAACTGTTTTCAGACATTTCTTTATATTCATCGGTTATTTCTTCATACCTTTCTGCGCAAGTTTCGGATAAGTCACAAATGTATACAGCGTTAGGAGATTCTATATATCACCCATCCCTATATCTGTACCGTACATACAACTAACTATCTGTAAAAGATCATCATCATCATCATCGTCACCATAACATCACGCCAGATCACTAACGGGGTAGGCAGAAAGTACCGAGTGCCAAATAGCTCTGTCCCTGCAAACCTGACGCGCTTCGTCTACATTCATCACTCTCTGTATACGCACACGCCGGTTTCGGAGACTCTTGACTCCTCCGTCAGTCAAGATCTGGCCTATTTGGTCGAGGTAGGAAAGTCTCGATCTCCCTCGGCGCCTACATCCACCAACACTCAACACCAACACTCGCGGAGTACATCTGCTTTATCATTCATTCGTCGTCCATTCTCTCCACATGTCCGAAGCAACGGAGCATTCTCATTCTCATTTTTACACCGATGCTCTCTCTTTTACACAAATTCAAATTCCATTAGGTGCGAATGCAAATTTCACTAAGTACGCAACGTCCGTCGACTAATCACCACGTGGACGATTGCGGCATGGTGCCCGACGGCGAGAGCGTAATAATTTGAAAAGCCAACGAACCGTATCACCACGAGAGCCATACGAAATCATATTAAATGAATACAAATTTACCCGTCCTCGTTCCGAGCACAATTTGATATCGCCAACCCACAAATATTACCGATATCGACGGCTTCATGCGATCGTTTCACCGACGACGATTAGCGAGACAAACGAAAAAGATAATGACCAAAGATAATGATAGTAACACAATTCACCGCGGAATGATAGTGGTGAAAGAGAACCTGTTCGCCTTAGAATACGGCACAGAGCTACAGAGTATATAACAATATTTTCTACCGACCTTCGCTGGGTCAGCGTGGTATACTATGGCTTTACGACGCTCTCAATATAAGAGAAAACCCATGTCTAGCAGTGGGACAATAACAAGAGAAATTTGAAAAAGCTTAAAATTAAAAATGACAAATAACAATATTTTCTTTTGAACAATAAAATTGTTGTTATATTACAATTACTAATCGTATTTGAGTTGTACATTAGTTAGAATAATATCTGTTTAATGACACCTGAGGACTTGTGTCTGCCTATCACGACCGTTCAAGACAGAATTCAATAAATACCTTGCCACTAATCGACACATGTCATTTTGTGTATAAATAAATAGTTGATTTAATGAATCTGTGACATGTATTGTATATTGATATTATTCGTTTTATCCCTTGAGAAAATCGTTAGCGGCTTATCGATGAACGTCACTGCGTGCGACAGGTCAACAACCCCGCAAACATTTGAAATCAACCGTTCCTAATACAGAAATTAGATTACCCCGTTCAATGAAATTCAATCTGCGCTATTATTGTTGAATAACTTGTTAATTATAATTGAGAAATCGATACTTCAATCGACGTTCGCCTATTCGAATGAGTTGACCTGACTTTATATGATTGCAAATCTAATTAAGCCAATCGGTATATCCAACGTGATAAAGCAAAGAGAGTTTCTGCGTGGGCGGAGACATTTGGCACTCGATGCTTTCCGCCTACCCCTTAGGGACCTGGCGTGATGTTATGTATGTATGTATAAAGCTTGTATATATGTATATGTAGATAAGATTCTCCATAATGTTGTCGGAGTTGTGTGAAATCTAGCACTCCGCATTTGGCCGACGTGGTAGATTATGATTTTAAATCTCTCATTGTAAGAAATAACAACTAGCAGTAGAATAGAAGGATGAAAAAAATGTATATTTTGATATGTCATTATGCCGATATGTTGTTTTTCCGATATGTTGTTATTCCGATATGTTATTATGCCAATATGTTGTTATGCCAATATGTTGTTATGCCAATATGTTGTTATGCCAATATGTTGTTATGCCGATATTTTGTTATGCCAATATGTTGTTATGCCGATATGTTGTTATGCCGATATGTTGTTATGCCGATATGTTATTATGCCAATATGTTGTTATGCCAATATGTTGTTATGCCAATATGTTGTTATGCCGATATGTTGTTATGCCAATATGTTGTTATGCCGATATGTTGGTATGCCGATATGTTGGTATGCCAATATCTTATTATGCCGATATGTTTGTTATGCCAATATGTTGTTATGCCGATATGTTGTAATGCCGATATGTTGTTTTTTTATGTAATTCAATCCAGCAAACAGGTAGACGGGCCACCTGATGCTAAGTGGTCACCCTCGCCTATGGACACTTGCAACATCCGAGGAGTCGCCAGTGCAAGCGCTCTTTTCGCGCCTTTCTTGAAGAGCCCCATATCATATCGTTGTTATGTCGACATGTTGTTATGCCAATATACAGTTATGTTGATATGCCGCTATGCTGTTTGCAGCCGATTCTATACAAATAAAAGCGGTGAGCCCCAATAGCTAAACGAGTCCCGTTCGCAGCGTGCTCTTGCATCGTATTATCCCAAGCTTCGAGAAATAGGATTCTAAGTAGGATGCGATTGTCATCTGCTTATTGTGCTGTTATTACAAAGGAGGTTGTGCGAGGTGGTTGTGCATACAATTAGAACAGAACATATAAATATATTTATATAAAAGTGGCGAAACTAAAACATTTTTACCGCTGTTATGTAATTGTGTTTGTTCTAAACCCCCAAACGGTTGTTCCGCTCCGTATAATTTAATGCACAGTTTAATGATCACGGGCCAAATTTACTTTTATTATAATAGGGGCGGAAATTTTTATGGTCGCGTTGATCTGAATGCCGATCGGCAACCCTTCAATATTATTATTAATAATAATGATTTTTATACTATGTATAATCATGGGATAGACATAATAAGAACCACGTTCCGTAGAAATCATTAAGTTAAGTAATAATAATTATACTCGAATAATAATAATTATTTCTTTAATATTCACGGCGTAAAAGGCAAAATATGGATTAAACTAATAATTCTGTAAAATCTTTCAATGTGCGAATATTTGTGCAAATAAACGTCTTTGTCTTCGACTTTAACACTGAGTATAATAGTATCGTTGTAGTATTATATGCTTATAAACTTATGTACTTACGTATATATGTTATGTAGTGATATGCATATAACAGAGGCATCACTTTTCGATTGATTAGTGGAATGGAATTAATTAATTAATCAAAGGGAACGCTCCGATAGTTCGGACACATGGAGAGATTGGAAGATGAAAGAATGACAAAACAGATATACAATGCGAGTGATCCTATCTCAACCGCTTAAGTCAGATACTGGCTGATGGGAGGAGTCAAGAATTATAACAACCCTCGCCAGGTCCCTAACGGGGTAGGTAGAAAGCACTGAGTGCCAAATATCTCTATGAGGAAAGCGATGAATGTAGCCGAAGCGCGTCAGGTTTGCAAGGACAGAGATATTTGGCGCTCGGTGCTTTCTGCCCACCCCGTCAGGGACCCGGCGTGATGGTATGTTGTTGTTGTTGCATGTTAGATTTTATACCTATGACGCAGGCCTGCCGGTCGCAGGCTCTCAGACTATTAGATACATTAAGCGCAGGAATATGCTAATATGGAGGCGCTCGCATCACGATCACGTCGCTACTTCGCCGGCGACTTCGTTAGCATTCAGTAATGGCGGACAAGTCAATCTATCCAACGTCTAGCTTGCTTCAATTTTCCTTTTTTCGTATTGCACGGAACTGTAACATGTCCACTGATAGATGTAATATTTATATGTTTCTATATAAATGTAGCATGTTCACATAATAAATACCCATTAATATTTATTAATATTTATTCTATTACTATTAGTAAATTCTCAAAGGTCGATTGGCAGGTGAATGCCAAAAGGCATTGTATAAAACGATAAAGTTTAAGTAAATATTTCAATTGAATAAGGTAGAATTTTTGAGAAGCGTGTGTATTCTCCTCTTAACACACGGCATTCTTTTTTCTTCAATTGTTTTCCCGCAACGCGTATCGGTTAGAAATCGCTAACATCAGCGATAGAAACACATATTACACGCTGCTTTTTGTAATTTACTTGTATGTATATCAATGAAAAATTGTCTATACGACTCGATGTGAAATTAAATAATTCTGTATTCTTTATTCCACCTAATCGTAATATATTCTAGTTACACAATTTAGATTCATACAAACGCTACAACGAACACGCACACACACACACACACATACACACACACATACACACACACATACACACACACATACACACACACATACACACAGAGACACACACACACATACACACAGAGACACACACACACATACACACAGAGACACACTCACATACACAGGAAACATATTTGTTTCGCAATATCGCATAGCAAC
>DWUN01003331.1:0-12213 GCA_018249975.1 Passova gellias
ACCCTTCAAACCGAAACACAAATTGTAGAAACAATTGCTTCACGGCAGAAATAGGTGTGGCGGTGGTATTTCCCCGGACGAACCGTATACAGGTTCTACCACTCTTAATAAAAATATGTATATATATAAATAATTGACTTCATTTAAGATAAAGTAGACATGATAAAATACTTACGCAGCAATAATATTTCATTATGTCTTTACCTAATTTTTGTGCTTCCTCTTCCTGTATATCACGAATGTAATTGTAAAAATTCCATCGTTGTGGCCATAGTCTCGCAGCCTGTTTACTTTTTCTTGTAACTGCATTCCTGGAAAACTACAACTTCTAAATACGAAACACATTATGGACAAAAAATAGACACGAATTGAGAACCTCCTCCTTTTTTGAAGTCGGTTAAAAAGACGAATCATGCGGACAATCAGTTTAATATAATATCGATCATATATGTAGTACCTATTTGATATTGAATGGGTACCCCAAAACGCACAGTCACATATCTAAGACGGATCATTCACATGATGAGGTATTATCATCGTTGTTCATCGCAATACAATGTTGATTAGGTGCATGTAATTATTTAATCCGTATTTGGAAAATTACATTGTAGCTTTCCTAAAGTAAATTATCAAATTACGAAAGGATATTACCTACCAGCCTGAGTTTTTAGTACCTTCCTTTTCAATATGTCACATATTATTAACTTTAATTTAATATGTAGTATTCACTATGTCCATAAATATTACACATTACATTTCTCTGAACATTTAGCGTTTTAGGTATTAGTCAAAATAATGGGTACCTGTTATAAAAAAACTTAATACAGAAATTTTGTGTACATACAGTATTCCTTGTGCCTTTACTGGATCCGTCGAGGGTTCTCTACGAACTCCTAAAGTCACAGGCGGTTGCCCCGAATTTTCCATGACAAGATTTATTTTTATATAAAAGTTTAATAAATGAGGTATTTTAGTAACCAGGAAGAAATGAGTTTCTTTGTGTGTACCCGTATAATCGTACAATAAACTTTTAACCGTTTCCATGATTGCATCACTATCGACCAAACATTTACAGAACATAAATTAACGCAGAAAAAATTTGTGCCATCATCCTTTTGGCGTTCATATCGTCCTTTGTACAACTTATTAGCTTTACGTGTTACAAATAAAGTATATATAAATGACCTCATAATAGTAATACGAAGTTTTAATGTGAATTCTTTAAATCAAGTATTAAAACGGTTTGGTAATATTTTTAGTACTATATTACATTACTATGTATATTACAACCTTTACTTTACCTGCTGATGTATACTTACAATAATGGTTTGTCTAAGTCTACCTGTTTGTCTAAGAAATGTAATTAGGCAGTAAAAATACATAACTAATTAACGTGCAATATGTCACGAGATATGTCACGAGTAAAAATATAATATAGTCCTTGTCTCGCCTGTCGTATGCACTCTGTTATTGGAGCGAACCTACATAATATGTGCCTACAGACTAGTCATGTTCCAATATTAGATATTGAAACAGAACGAATTTCTCATTTCGGTTACAAATTTGCTAGTCGCCACTAATGAACATGGAATTGTACTATAATTTTGCTTAAATTGGCATATACAAATATTATTTCATAAATATTTAAAACACTTTTAATCTCCGTTTTTCTCGAATATCCATTCAATCTCGATGTTGCCAACGATGTTATGAACAGTAATTTTAGCGGTGTCATTTGACATCTTTTGCAACATAAGTAAGGTAAGTTATTATTTACAGTAGATATCAAGATGAGATAAAAACCAAACAGTTTTGGTAACACTTGTCATGATAAGGCAGATCACTATCCACATAAAAAATTGTGCACTCCTTTCATTTGGCTTCTTATAGATATATCATACTTAATAAGGCCATAAGCAGTTACATCAGTAGGCGTTATATAGCACATGACCTAATTCCGAAGCATGAAAGTCGCGCTCGAACGAAAGGGTCGTGAAATGGTCGCCCGTTCGCCCGCAAGCAGCACCTTTCCGCTCGCCCCCGCGTCTAGACGCCTGGCCTTTACTACATCGTCCCCTTATCGTATCCACATGTACATATAGGAGTATAGGCACTTTCTCTCAGTCAATAAGCACCAAAGCTCGTTAACGCAACGAACTTGCAGGTAACATATATTTCCAGTATAATATTAATGGAGTTATGATTTAGACATACTGCTGATTTTTACTAACTACGTAGATCACTAATTACTTTTATATACATCTTTTTGGATTAGGTAAATTTTTCATTCACAAACATAACAGTTTAGCCCTAACTTTATAAATACAAGTTTCAGTAGCAGTTTTCCAATTAATAATATTTTACTTTAGAGCAGCTACTCGAGTACAATGGAAAGTCACCTTGTCTGTTTCAAAAGGTCTTCAATAACAATGTGAGTTTTATACGTTAATAAAATGTTGAAGAAGGAGAAAGAATTTACATTGCTATAGACTTTTAATTATATTAAGTAAATAATGAATAATAGTGTTTGTTAAAATTATAACCATGTAGATTATTATTTATAAAAGTGAGTTCATAGCAATAATAGAATGTTAAGGCTTACGAGTGGATTTTTTTTTAACTGCTACTAATTTAAACACTTTTTAACAAAGTTCATCTTCGTATTATTTCAAATTCTGGTACCTATATTCGTTTTTAACTGTCCCTTTTTTGAATGTGGACCACTTAGAAAGGTGAGACACCCAGCATTATACCTACATATTTTCGAAATACATACACGGATAATGTTGTAAAAGATGAAATGAAGTAATTCTTTAGTTTGGTTTAACATGGTCAAATGGCCACGCAAAATGTGGAGGACTCCTCGAGCAGGGCTGTAACATCGACCCAGGACCACTTTAGTTATCATCGAATAAACCTTTATATCCCGTGGATTCAGGTAGGTTAGAGTCGATGCAGTCTTCAAAATTTAGTCTGTTTAACAAAATACACATTTTAATTAATAGTCATACATATGTGGAAATATGTATCTCAACATTATACAAAATTATATGAATTTGACGTTATTAACAATCGGATAACGTAACATAATCGAGCTGTGTAAATGTTCGATATTGACGTTCGGAAACAAATACTTCACACGCCGATATTGCGCGCTGAAATAATCGATAGCCGTTTCAATAGTATGTAAATGCTATCTGTTACACGGTCCGGGCACAGGATAACATTAATACTGTTGTGACGTTAATCTGGCCGCGGATGGGGGCGCTAGCTACCGTCTAGACGTCGGCCGCCATACATCCATGGTGTTTCGAGTACGGGTAGCTATGTATTAAAACACGACGCTAATTAGTATTACGTTAGTCCCCTGTTACGCGTTAGTTCTCTGTGGGAGCAACGTAGGTATTTGCACTGATTTCCCGTTAATTGCCTGAATATTTTACTTACTGTCTTACTTGAATGTAATATCATCTATTTATTTCTTGCCTAAAATTAGCGTAATATCACCTAACGGTTTGCTTATACCTGGCAACAATGCTATAAATTCGTAAATAGTTACTCTTTATATATCTAGCTTGCTACTAGATACATAACTGTACGCAGTGAGCTTTATCACTAACTTGCACAAGCTAGGTATTTCAAAGTCGCAATAAGTACAAACGTATAATTTAATCATTGTGTCGGCAAACTGCGAGACGCATATCAAACGATGCATTTGAAAGCAACAATGTTGTACAACGTGGCTATCTCACCTTTAGACCATTTGTCCTTCGAGATATACTGGTAACGCGTCTAGACTAGACAAGTATCAATCGTGTAGGTAACTTCTGCCTGTAGCGACGGCTAACCGGATTATCATTTTATTTTCTGATATTTTACGAATTATAAAAAAGTCCATTATAAAAACGTACGTTTTAAATTCCTTTATTGTTTAAGTATAAGTATATGTACCTATGGAATAAATGGAATTAATGTGAACCATATTATTTAACACATATGATTAGTTGACCCATATTTAATAATGTACAAAAACTGTTTTAACAAAAATGTACAAAAAGAACGGTAACATACCACGTACATACAACATAATAGCCATATACCTACTGCTTTCTGTAATAAACGACTTGTTGAAATTGTTTGATATTCGAAGATATGAAAATATCTAAAACTTAAAATATTACTTACTGCAAAGTACATAAAAATGTGTTGTTGTAATATAAGAATAAAGTGCATACAAAATTATATACTAACAATTACTTACAGCACTGTAATTTAGGTAAATCGCCTTGTATTTTTAGAGAACGAATATAATATGTCCAGTAATGCTATTCGGAATGACTTCAGCACAGTCTACGTAAGGTTATTTTATTCCGAATTACGCTCAACAAAAGATACTCAAATGCTGTGATAAAAAACTCATGCAATTCACATTAAAGAGTTTGTGTGTGAACAGTCTAGGTATGTAAATTTCCATAATGCAATTCGTCTAGACTAGTCAAAGAGCTCGCGCGCGTGCCTCGCTGGGACGCGTCTGAAGGTGAAACGAGATAACGCCGCAGCGCTGCACGCTACTGTCACCGTGCACCTCGCTAATTGCATCTTACTGCTGGAAACTTATTCCACACTGCTGTTTGATATTTTGCATTAAATTCAATAAATTTATGGTGCTCATGTAATTGCCAGTTATATTTGTACGTTCAAATGACAGGACCGTTCAAAAACCAGTTCAAATGGACAGGAACATTTGAACTGGTCCCTCGTATTCACCATAACAAGACATGTCAAGCTATTTGGGTTATATTCCTTAATAGCCGGCCTGACATCGCGCCGCCGACGAGGGAGCGCGACCCCACGCGTCGCTCAATGTCCTATTTTTTGCCGCGTAGCAGATTGTCGTAATCGCAGACAGACGTCGACGCGCCAACCGTTAGTTACGGCCGCTCCACTTTAAACCTCATCCATTTTAATTTAACAAAAGTGCCGGCCGATAGCGCGGAGGAAGGACTCATTTCCGTCGGTTGCGAGTTCGACTCTGACTCACACCGCCCTGCCTTATGGGGAAAAAAGATTACGCCACAGGGCTTTAGTTGACGGGAAAAATCGAAATAAATAACTTTATCCATATACTACCAGGAATATTTCAACGGCATAATTCTTACCGCTTAGTGACCGTTCATTTTTATTGAAGATGGCTTTTACATAATGACGAGTTTTATGTTTGGTTTTAACTTGAACTTAAAGGGCATTATCTCATTTTACTTAACTAAAAAAGGGGCATTAACAAGCCAATTGCAAAACCAAAATTAATATTATTAATTATTTATAAATACGTAACGTAAGAAGTACCTACGACATGAGGAAGGCAAATTATAATTTTTATAAATACTTATGCCTTTTAAATGTACAATGTTGGAAAAAATAAATGTATTTACTTAATTCCAAACTGTCTCAATTTCTAGTGCAACCGAACATAACATATCTTTGCAAATGCAGTCTGTTATATTTAGTCTACCGTTCTAATCATTAAAAGAATGGCGAAGTACTGACACTACTTAACATTCAATGAATTATTATTCATCTATCTGTCATGCACTTAATCATTGTGACAAACTTGTAGAGATACTTTGAATATAAAGTGGCGGGACATAAACATCTACGGCTGGCCTGTTTTGGATCGCTTAATTGTTATTGGATGCGCGCTTACATAACGGATGGTGTCGTTTCATTGCGCCGCGTCTCCTTACACAATGTCGCCTGTGACGTCAGTTAATAGCATCTCGTCTGCGCGCGACGTCGAACAGTCTGCCCGCTCCGCGCTTCGGCGCGACTGCATGCACTCTGAATATCATCTGAAACATTTTCGATCACATCGCTTTTGTTTATTTCTAAGTAGACAATTTTCATTACTTTTTTATACACAAGCTTGTCTGGGTAATCCTTTAATATTGGAGCAGTGAATTTAGGCAATAATTCGATTTTCAAATGACCAACGCGATTCAGTTAGACTAAACCAGCGGTCAAAGAATTATAAACAGTAAGAAAAAACAAAATCCGAAACAGAGATTGAATTTGAACAGCGCTCTTTAGTGTTTCGCTGAAAAGTTTCATAAATAAACTATGTAAACGAACCTAATAATATTGATTTGTGTTAACTTACCACCATTTTATTATATTATGATGAATTTAGTTTTATATTGTACAATACAAAACTAAATTAACAAAACTACAAAAATACCATTTATGACTAAATTCATCATTTATCATCATTAATAGTTTTCTACTAGTGTAATGTAAGTAATTATTCATTCTACGCTTACTTATAGATACCGAAATGTACTCTATTGCGAATAAGTGGAATACAACGTAGGTTAAGTAGGAAGCTAAGTAACAGTAGGTATCAAAAGGTGTAAAAATATTGGTTTTACTCATTTTATCTACAAAAAGAGTATGTCGAAAAAGAAAAGGGAATGCTGTGCAAATTTTATTTAATTTATTTGGAGGTGAAGCTGGTGCTGCTGGTGAAACTTTATTTTTGTAACATCATACTCCATCGTCTACGTGTACTTAAGGTGACACGTGTAAAGCATTAACTAATGAAGTTATAATAGTACCTAATAAGTGTAGGCACTGGATTGTCGCGGCGGGCAGGCGGGCGGCAGGTCGTCCTTCACCTTGTACGCCGCCGTCTGACCTCGCCGTCCTCATCAGCGCGCCCCTCACTACCCCTTAAACCCCTTCCATCCTACACTCTCTTTGAACCCAATTATGATCCCAGTAATCATATTAAGTTCACCAAAATCAGCAACTGATTTAGGGTTACTCTAAATGTCATATTGATATTTAATAATGGATAGATAACTACTATATATTTTAACCGATTTGACATAAGTATACAATACTTTGTGATTATATACTGCGTCATTCAACTGTGATCATACAAGTGTGATCATAATTACTATTAGCCGCGTTCCCGTGGTGAATTGTGAGACTTCACCTCTGCTGTAAAACAGTCGCCAGCAATTTGGTCAGCAGGCGTAAGGAAGGACAAACTTGGTCAAATTATTTGTAAATTATTTTAAGAAAATAAGTGCTTCCATTCTAGTATTTCTATGAAAGCTTCAAAATACTCCTACAAATAGGAATTGCAAATAGCATTGTATATAATTTTTTACTTAGTCAATTACTTTGTATCCACAGCAAAAGCATGCGTTTTATCCTTCATCGTATAGCGTCGCTGATAAAGGTGAATACTTATACATGTAGTTGATTGTAGAAGCTAATTTTAAATGAAGTTTTCTTACAATATCTAAATGTATCCTACCTGTTTACTGAACAATTTAGAGACAGAAATCTACACTGAAACTTTATACTACTTAATCTATGAAATTCACTTAAGATAGATAGATATTAAAATAGACATTGTTATGTTATAGATAGAAAATTCACTTAAATTTGTAAGTGAACTTCTCCCTACAAATATGTAAGATATTCATATCTATATTCAATGCAGTGTTCTTTTGGTTGCGATTGTGGCTTTCACCGGAGAATTCCGAAATCGCTTTGTCCTGTTTAAGTATATCCTTTCGATGCATATATAGCTGATGCAGGGTGAGCGACCGGCCGAATAGCCGATTACCGATTCAGCGCTCCTCAATAAATCTGAATAGGTATTGTGCGCGGGCGCATACAAAAGTGTTGCTGCTTATTGTGAATTAAATTTGTGAAGCAAAGGTTCGAGGTGCCGTTGACATCAATTTGCAGGACGTGTTATGTTTGACACACGAGCTTATTCACATTTACGAGCAAGTTTCTTATCCGTGTTCTTATTGAATATTCAGAAAAAAAACATGAAATAACGTTAACATTAATGTACAAAACCCGATAAGATATTCGTGTTTTATTTTATTTTGACCCTCACTAAGAACTGAAATTAAATTATCAGTTAATGTAATAAAATGTTAATGATGTATGCAGTACATTGGATAGTCGGGTTTTGTTTTCAATTATAGTTTACTTGCGACTCGCCCTCACTTCGTACGGGTATAAATTAGATTTAAAAATTTACGAACCGTTTAACAGGAAGATACCAACATGTCTCTACCGATTTATTAATATATCATAACAAATAAAACTTGAATCAAATAGATACTTTACTTTTATTTCAGCGTAGTTCCGAATTATTATCTTTATTTCCAAGAATTTACTGATTTGTTTAGTGGGATGTGTTACTGGTAAATATTAATTTTGGATAGGATTTGCGTTAATTCGTTCTTAGTGAGCCTCTATGCCGTGAAATGAGTAACTATGTTCAATTTGAAACTAGTCGTATTTTCCTTATATAATGTAGATTAATGAAATTGTTGACAAAGACTAATTAAGGTTCGTGAAAGCTAAATGCTGCTCGCTAAGTGGACAAGTTCTTGTAAATGTAAAACAAAGGTAAAAGTTGTAATTGTTTGCATTGTTTATTGTACATTGCGCTATCTTGTTATACTCGTAATCATATTCAAATTAAGGGTTTATTATGTTTGAATATGACAAAGCCTTTGTTCAATTAAGCTGGCCAATTGATGCATATGAAAGTGCAAACACTATTTGTACCGTTTATCATAATCCTTCAATGTTACCACAAATATTGAAGAGATAAATACGCACAATGTACATAACATAGATATTATGTATTTATTTATTTATTTTATTTATTTATAGATCGATAACAATTTGTTTTAATTAATGGAAGAATATTACGACAAATTATTTTACCGATAAAATTTCTCAAGCTGCCTTTACAACTAATCAGGGAGGACTATTAGATACAACCTATTAACTTGTAATGTATCCAAAGAAATTAGGGTTTGCCCTTTTAGCTCCAAAACAAGTGAGAAAACGTTTTCTTTGAAGTAAACAAAAAAATATATTCGGTTCATAAAAACGTTATTAAAATGCAGTAGCACAGAGCGGCGGGCACAGCGAGCGGTGTGCGGGGCGCGGGGCTGCCGGTGCAGGGTGCATGCACCGTCTGGCCGCGGCAAGGGCACAGGGGCGCCGTTGCAGCGCCCTTGCGCCGTCCGAACCGACCTGCGCCCCAACCGACCTCTGCCGCCGTTCTATGTGGGCGACATAAATCCAACATCTGGATTGTAATATAGAAACAGCTCAATATGTAAATTATGTAAAACCGCACTATCCATTCAATAAGCAGTTGTATGTATTTTTGTAGGATAAAGTACTAGCTAATTAATGGGCATATTCATGAAAGTTTAATGGCTAAGTATTACCATGTTCTTTAAATATATTAACTCGAAATTCGGTTTAAGCAATATTATTAATAAAAAATCTTGACTTTATTTTAACGTACCACTACGTTTCGCTCATTCGCTGGTAGTTTAAAATCTATTTTGCAATTTCAGATGTAGAACTTTTATTAATCGGTGAATTTAATGTCTAATGTTGGTAAGAGTAATTAGTAGATTTGTGTCTATATTACATAGGTACTTACATTAGTCACAGAGGTTTCATGTTTTTAAAAGCGATTACACTACATTATTTTTCAAAACTTTTTTCTATTAATACTCATACGTGGAACTCTGCTAGTAATTCAATACGAAACCTGATGGAAAGTTGATTACATGTCTCAAAATGACAATTATTACATCGCAACTAAATCGCATACATTTCCGCCATATTGCGAGACTGGTGATTTAGTCCGATTCGAGATAAACAAGTCATAAATATGAAATACTTTTTGTAAATACCTAGCCAGCGCTGTTATTGACGTCCTTACCTGCTGAAGTGCAGTGTCACCGCAAGGACAGCGGGTCACCGCAGCGGACTCGCCACGTCACGTCACCGTCGTCCATACCGCTCACTTATGAAACAACGGCGTCCTTTTGTCATACACAATGACCTTCCACAGCAGTATTGCTTTAAGTCACTTATTTCTCTTTTAGATATTTGTCTTTAAGCACATCAATGCAAATGCACATAGTCTGATAATTTAAAAAAATACAAATACGGCATGTTAAAAGCAGCAAAGTTATAGTATCTAAGTTTTGAATAAGTCTCATCAATCAATCAACCAACCATTTTCTAACAGATCGATAATATGTTTTCTGCAGAATGTCAATTATTGTTCTATTCATTGTCTTAAAAAGTTATTTGTGATGTAAACGAATACAATAAACTTTTGATCATACGTTTAAATAGGTTTGTCAACTGTGTTAACTATGTATTACTGAAGATGACTCTAGCCGTGTTCCCAGTGAGCCTGGCTATACTTCCGGCATGACGCACGCAGTATGTATTTTTACACAAAACCTTTTAACGTATTTTCCTTCCTATGATAAGTTCGTTATCGATCCATATAAGGTATAAGATTGTATATAAATTCAGATAAGTATTCTAATTCTTAATAATAAGTTGATATAAAAATAATAAGTTAGTATTAAGTATTCTAATTTACTCATATTCAAAATTCAAAGGACGAATAAAGGTGTCAGGCACGTTCGGTCAACCGCCGCACTTCAGTATATAATATAGGTATGTATTACGTTTTTATAATCGTATTGTCTCGTATTTCCAAATTTTGTAATTTAAATGAAGGGATTTTAGCAGCCATCGGGTTTTTCTCGTCGTATTTTCGCGCGACGCTGCCCACAAAGACTTTTCCTTAACCTATTCTCCAAATGATTCTTATCTGTTTTCATCTGTACCACCGCTTAATTCAATATCATAATCATTATAATTATAACCGGGTTTATATATGGATACATCCTGTTTCGATAATTTACGGATGACATGAGCGTACTTTTAAAACTTAGATTTAAGTATAAACAATGTACAGTATTTTTCTAACCTGTAATATACTAATTATACCCTTCACTTCGTTCACTTAGAGCACATAAAAATAATGTAACTGTTAATCTAAGCAATAATTTTTTATTTTCTTAAGTAACCATACATTGGCCACTATGGTAAGTAAATTCTCCGAAAATAAGTAAATTCTCCGAAAACTATGGATAACTAAACTATTTATATACAATTACTGAAGTCAGAAGTCCATCCCGTCGTTCCGATTTTAGATGGAAATCAATATTATTCTGACGATTATTAATGTTGTTATACGATATATCAGTTTGTTGAGCAATTCGAAACACGTGATTCGAATAATTTAGTTAAGATTATAATAAGTCTTAGTCGATTACTTTTGGCTGCTAAAAATGAAAAAATATGGATTGATTATGCAATTCCATTTAAATTGTAGCTACATAATCGCCTTTTGTTCTTAGTGCAGAATTTTTTTTCTCTTTTAATTTAGTTAATGTTATATTGTAAATAATTGACCAAAATAAACATTAATATTAACTTAATTCTAATATGAATATGGACTAAAATACAAATGGACAAAACTACAACTACAAATAACTTCTTATCAATTCAATACAAACTACTGTAGGTATAATATGTATTTTAACAAATCCTTTTCGGATTTTGTAAAAGTCAAACAAGTACTTTTGTGTGTAAAATAGGTATCTACTAATTCTACTAATGTAACGATGTGGTTTTTGTTGTCGAATAGTAAAATTTTTGATTTAAAATATTAAATGTAGCAACCAACGACTACATTCCGAAACACAATTTTAAAACGAATAGTAATGTTAAAGTGAATAAAGTAGATATAAAAAATTCTAATTCTATTAAATTGTTTCGTATTGTCCTTTGATATTCGCACCTACCTAAGTATGACTTAAATAAGCTTAGACAAAGGCGAACTGACAGCTACTACTTAACGTAAGTTAATGATTTCTTTCATAATTATATAATTCGGCAGTCATTGACCATAACGTACATACAAGATTTCTTAATTAGAACCGTAGTAAATATATTCGTTCATCTATTATACAATGGACTCCGGATTGAATATCCTGAGTCCATTGTAGAACATGGCATAGTCACTACGAATATATTTACTATAGTTCCAATTAAGAAATCTTGTACTAGTATGTACGTTATGGTCAATGATTTCCGAATTATAAACGGACGGAATTATCAGTCGGTGAAACGAAACTTGCTCAATTTGCCTTATTGGAACTTGCTCCAATTGTTAAGGAAAGAAATTAAATACTTATTCCATTTTATGCTCATATTATAACAAATTGACTGCCTCGTTGGTCGTGCGGTTGCTAGCGCGACTGCCGATCGGGAGGTCCTGGG
>DWUN01003332.1:0-12209 GCA_018249975.1 Passova gellias
TAATATTACTAACAGTCCCATTCCTGTAGTCCTATTACTAACGAATACTCACCAACTAATTCTTATTAACACCTATTAACTGAATTCACAATAACAGTTCCATCCCTACAACCCCATTAGAGGTCCATCGCAGATGTCCATGGGCGACAGGACAACTCGTGACTGCTGTCAGCTCGTTCACTACTCTCATAACATAAAAAAAAAATAACAACACTTTTAATACAGCAACAGATATCTAGGTAGAAATAATACAAAACAAAGTTGGGATGATGTTTACGGATTTAATGTATAAAATACTTTTGGTTTTCTTCATTTAATAATTCCATAAAATAGTTTCTACTGTTATTGTTGGTAATAAATGTGTTTCTTACTTACTACAGCATTATACAAAATAACACTTTATTTCTTAACACGCATTCTATATTAGCATTAAGGCAGACCAGCATTGCACGATACTCGCCCAAAACGAAACTGGCAACATGTTTTGCATATAAAATAAAATAAAACAATGCAAATATAAGGCGTATCATATGCATAAATAATAATAATATCTTTAAACAACTCTTACGCAGCCACCTTGGTTCCTTATGAGGACTGCCTCCGCTGTAGTAATTACACAGCTGATAAATATACTCGTACATATTTTTTACATAATTTTTAATTTGAGATTACGTTTAGACAGAGAAAAAACTTGCGTTAATCACACCGATGTTCGTCTTTGATAGAAATCGAATCCACAACAACCGACTCGAGAGTTGAGGTAATCGAGCACTGCACCAACGGGCTAGTCTTTATAACGTTCACTATACATACACACAAGGTTCATAAGTACACTACAATAAGTACATTGAACATTGAATAATAATTGAGTATGTCGTTTCAGCGAATCGCGTTTTCGATTAGACTCTTGGATTAAAAAAAAAGTTTAATTTAATTGAATGTTAAACGCCGTTCGAACTTATAAGTAGGTAATTTTAACTGGTTGTGTTCTGCATGACGCATCGTTCCCAGCCAAACAACAACAAAAAAAAACAGCGAGAATGTCACATTTTTATCACAACAATGCATTTTCTCGAGGCACAAATGTGTTATTCATCTAGAACAACATAATTTTGTTTGACGTGTGTGTTTACACAATCGCTACGATAAATGTGTGGTTTCGAAATGTTACTGGCGCTACAGGGCGCATTATTTTTAATGTCGTCTTTTTATTTTTTCTTCTCGTTTTATTATCTTTTATTACTTGATGTAAATCAACGAAACGTAATGTTTAGATTCGAAATTCGATAAACTTATGGTACTTATTTTGTTTTGCGGACACATTAACGCCTCGCTGAAAACGCGAATGTGCCCTTCCCTGCCCTGTTCCTAAACTGTGTTTGATTATATTTAGTACTAGACTAAGTTACTTTTAACAGTGACTTGTCAGTCAAAGTATTATTAATAAATGCTTTTATGAATGCTTTAGATCGTCGTAAGACGTAATAATTGAAAATATTTAACCAACTCACCAATCCACGAGCTCTGCTCGTACGATATGTCCGGGTTGTCGTGCTGGTACTGGGGCAGCAGCACCGCGGAGAAGCCCTGGCAGAAGCCCACCGATATGTTAATGGACTGCGCCGCGAGCGCCGCCAACACCTGGAAATATATGCACGCCTGGTATCATTTGATAGTTTTGAAAATAAGAGTTACATTTTGTCCCAGCATGACGAGAAAATATTTTTTTTATTATTATCTTACCATTACGCCAAGTCCCTAACGGAGTAGGCATAAAGCCCCGAGTGCTAAGTATCATCGTCCTTACAAACCTGACGTGCTTCGTCTACATTTTACGAGAAAGTACTTAGTAATTAAATATTCTCCGAGACGATAGAATTTCGTTTTAAATATCTTACTTGTTTGTAGACTACATGTGATCTATTATTCCGCACTTTCTGATGTAATATATCTGTTACAAAAATACTCCCTACAGTTTTACATTAATGACAAATTAACTGTTAACAATGTCGGTTACATTCTACGTACCTATATGCGGTCTCATTACGAATTCTATTGACTACAGTCGCCTTAGAAAATGAACTTGTCGACTCAACCCATACAAACGAACATAAAAAATCATTAGTTTTAATATACATGTATTATGATATTCTAAGAAATGTTATTCGCTTTAATTTTTAGCATCTGTGCAAATTTTACGTCAAGAACGTTATCTATTTACTATGTCAATAACAAATAATATAATTAATCGAATATTGTAGACGTTTCTGAAGAAATCGTTCCAACTTGCAACTCGCTTAAGAATTTTATTTATTTAACCTATAATATAATAATTAATATTCTCAAAACACCGATAGCCCTAGTGGTATAGATTTCCTACCACCAGTAATGAACGGTCACAATAAAACCAACGTAGGAAATATTATATGTACCTACATACATATATGAGACGGGCGTAAACGATCGCATTCAAATAGCGCTCAGCAAGATTCGAAACGTTACTTATTCATTCATTCATTTATTTATTTATTTATTTATTTAGTACACCGGTAAAAATACATACGGAATTTTAGACACGGTTCCTGCGTAACCCTACGCGCTACACTCACCTTGGGCTTCATCATTTCGCTCAGCGATCGGCCCAATTTGTTTACGATGAACCATTTTAAAAGCTTCAATAACTGATCAAGATGTGGACACGACGTGAAATGGACCGTCCTCATGGTCGCGGCGGGCTGCTGGTACACTATACTGCGATCCATTTTCACCGTTTCAATTTATATATTAGCTTTGGACACGTACGGGATATTAAAGAAAGATTAGGTGAAACTGAGTAAACATTAATAGCGGCGATAGCTCAGCGGCTTAGATATCGGATTTTTACTTCGCGGTGTCCCGGTACTAATCTTGGAACGCTCACGGTTTGACTATGGAAAGTTCAGTGTGTTTTAATATTAAGTAGCATGCGCTATTGTGCGCAAAGGGTGACGTAATAAGAACATTTGTAAAGACAAAAATTGTCCTAAGACGAAGTCTGCAAATTCGCACTTGACCAGTATAACGGACTATCGTAACCCTTACCATGTTGAGAGGTCGGGATTGGAT
Source organism: Passova gellias (assembly GCA_018249975.1). Classification (NCBI taxonomy): domain Eukaryota; kingdom Metazoa; phylum Arthropoda; class Insecta; order Lepidoptera; family Hesperiidae; genus Passova; species Passova gellias. The sequence goes on from DWUN01003332.1 coordinate 3,106, forward strand.
AATGGCACGGTAAAAAGGGATTAACGATGACGTAGGTAGATGAATGTCGGACTCGCCTCTCGGTGTAGTGGTTAGCGACCCCGACTGATAAACCGGAGATAGCAGGTTCGATTCCTACCGACATAAAGCATTTGTGTGACGAACAAATGTAAGTGTAAGTTTTACAATAAGATCTATACAAGTATAATATAGCATGTTTATACGTTTATCTCTATCAGCTGTTCGGTTATCGTAGCTCAGATAGCCGTATGTCACATTGTCCCAATTATGATATGATCACTGTTAGTATCGTTATGTTGGCAATGTAATGTCACCTCCGAGATCAATGACACGCTTTCCGGGGAAAACAACGCGTTTGGCGACGCTCCCCGGCTTAAAATAGACAGGTGCATACATACATTCATACATAATCACTACATATGTAGTATAAAACAAAGTCGCTTTCCGCCGTCTGTCCCTATGTATGCTTACATCTTTAAAACTACGCGACGGATTTTGATGCGGTTTTTTTAATACATAGAGTGATTCGAGAGGAAGGTTTATATGTATAAATACATCAATTATATAGTAGAGAAATACTTTTATTTTTGATGTTTCTAATGTGATGTCGTAAATAATTACATTTTTTGCGGCGGGAGCGGTACGAAGTGACGGGCAAAAGCTAGTTAAATATATACCTATACATACATACGTAGAAAAACGTGACGAGTAAATTATATCCCGTCTCGACACGTGACGCCTACGAGTTAATATCGGCTATAAGTTATTGGCGCCTAATTGACCGCTCGTTAACGACGGCCGACGGACTAACGACCGCCACACGACGTCACGACACGACGTCACGACACGACGACGCCACGGAAGTGATGTCCGAACAAGATCGGAACCGTGTATCCGGCGACGAATAAATTGCTCGATTCGTCAAACATCTTACAACAGGAAATGTTAGGTCATTTGTAACATTTATTGAAAGTATTGCACGGTTATTAAAAGAATTAATAATTGGAATTGGAAGAATAAAGAATTAAAAAAACGAGTAGGTAGGGAGTGGCGGCCGACGGAAAGTGACGGCATAGACAACGTCATACCGTCTGGCGTCACGGCGTATGAGTCGGCCTCAAATCCGCGGCGCACCAATTTCACATCAAACAAAGAAGTCTTAATGTTTTAGTCAGAGCCAGGTTTTTTAAACAAACTCGCGTGTAAATCATAAGTAATTTATTCCCTGCAATTTTTTTTGCAACGTAGTTTCAGGAACCTAATATAAGCAGCGTTAATGCAATGGAAAATATAAATAAAAGAAAGTACCCATATTATTTTTATATTGAGAGTTGCAGGATGTATTTTTATATGTCATATATAAGTAAAAAAAAATTAAAAAATATTGCGCAACTTTTGTTCCGCGTCGAGTGCAGTTTTATAATAAACACGCGCGTGCGTCGGTCGGACGGTCCGTGCATAATGAAACGGTGTAACCAGCGGAACGGGCGAGACAAACGATACCATTATGTCGTTATAGCGATGTTAAAGTAAACAGTGTTCATTTGAGATGACTCGGGAAATCGCTCCGAGTGTACCTACCCATGTACCGGTCGATACCTACCCGTTCATTTTCTCCGACGACAGTTTGCTAATAAGAGCGTTCAAAGAGTTGTCTTATTGTTCAACAAACACGATTTGCATTAAAGGAACGAACAATCTAAATGTTAACATTGCAAAGTTTGTCGCAAGTAACGCGAAACAAGAGAAATATGTTATTAACATGAAACTATACTGAATTGTTACGTCATTTAGCATTCCGAAAAGATACAAGAAATACTCAATATTAACAGGTACTTACGGCGAGATCGACTCCGATATGATCGGTATGAATCTCTTTAACGCACAAAGTCATTCCAACTGGTCGCTCCGAAGGGCAAATACACACTGAGCGTGCGACCCGCTCGTGTGTTTTTTACATACGCAACATTGACTTTCACACGGATATAGGGAGGTACTAAAAATGAAATTAAATATCATTCCCTATAACGATGAAGGAAAATAATCGGTAAACGGTAGCTTGAAACTAAACGGAAAAATAAAGAGGTTCAAAAAGGTTTTTTTTTCTTTCTCTGACGCAATCCCTTTTACGTCCCACCGCTGGGCAAGGGGTTACACCGACACGCCGTTCCATGTAACCGAAGCAAACAAACATAAATAATGTGTTCTAATGAGATCGTACTCGATAAGGAGGAATCCAACCGAGTTACATAAGACATAAACATCACTATAATATTCTACTATTTATGAGCCATCTTAAGTGGCTGTTTACATTCGTATCTGCTAAGTCGTTAGGTATTTCCACGTTTACTATGTAATGAAACGGTTAAATAAATTAGCTCGAATTACACCTATTGTGTATTACAGTTGAATGGATGTATCTATAACAAACTTAATACGATCAACTGATATTATGATACTCTATAAAATGGGAAAGATAATTTACATAACATATTGAGATCTAATTAGTACTTGCGGGTTCATTCGCTTTATTTTCTATGTATGGAAATATTGATCTTCAAGTCGTACAATATTTTTTTTAATTACACTCAAATTATTTGTAGAGCTTACGAGTCCACTTCTAGAAGCTCTAAGTCGGCATCCAGCTCGCTGCCGGTGAACGTAAGGCCGCGAATGTCCTCGACTCCGCTCTATCAAATGACATTTCTGTATTACCCCCGAGGTGTATTAAACACTTGATATTTCTAGAAAATACAACCAGTCAATAGAAAACTTATATTGAATTCTCTTAGGGCCGAAGATTTTTTAGTGATGTTATCGACTAGCCTTTTGCAACCGTGACTATTAAACTAGAGGTCGTGGGTTCGATTCCGGCCCAACACAAACATTTGTGCGACGAGCGCATTTGTTCGTTTTGTTTCTAGGTGTACAGCATGTATAAGTATTTTAAAGTACTATACAAGTATGTTTGTCAGCTGTCCGGTTACCATAACACGGGTATTGAATAACCTAATATGGAATCAGATAGCCGTGACTGGAATTGTCCCAATTATCATTTTTATTGTTTTATGTAAATGAAAGCTTCTTAAACCCGCAAACTGTCCGTTTTACTGCACATTTTATTGCACGAGTATATAAATGCAACGACGACAGGAAGAACTCGTTGAATCGGAAGTAAATTAAACTTCAAATGACCGAGATTGAACTTTGGCCTCACCTCGGATCGAACGTTTCGACCTTCGTACTATATGCGCGCCTAGTACTCTTAAAATTGCTAATTTGTTTATTTCCATTTTTTATTTACTTTTCACAACTCCTATGTAAATATAATGATGCTGTTTAGACAATGTTTTGCTAAGTTGTCACATTTGCTGGGATATGAACCCAGACCCGCAACGCTCACGGCGATGTACAAACAGTAATCAAACCCAAACAAACGTTTAATTAAAATAAATTTACGTTGTTTCAATTTTTTTAAGAAATAAGCTTACTACTACTACTACTACTACTACTACTACTACTACTACTACTACTACTACTACTACTACTACTACTTCTTACTGTTTTTTTTTCTCTTTATCTATACTTATTCAATAGATGTTTATTTATGTTATATGTTATATGTTGGAAACCCGTTAACTGTGACATAATCACTGATAGAATAATTCTATTAACTAGTTCAATCGTGATAACACTGCGTTCTGCTCTATTGACCTTATTTTGATATTACCATTACCGTTGTATGCACGACTCCTTACATCTTGTGTATAAGTTCGTATTGATAGTAATCTTGTATTAGTCTTTTGATTGCACTATTCAACTAAACACCCACTGCTTAGTGGCTTCAATTATACTCTGACACTCCGGCAATTCGGGTTCAAATCCTAGCACGCACCTCTGCTGTGCTCTGCTATGGCTTTAGTCCGATATAGTCCGTCATGTCGCTGCAGAATATTCTATTATAAATATTAGATAATATTGTAACACAGAAACTTGTTATTGTATAATTTCGTCCCTTAATAATAATAATGGATGCCATGAAATATGCTCGTGTAAGTTTAATGAGTTGGTTTTTATTTCGAAGTACTTAGCGCGATGCAAATGAAGAATGTCGCTTAGGTGATGTTTCGAGAACATTTCAAAGCGGGGTCTGATGAGATCCAAACGGCTAATTAACATTAATTTTTATAAACCTACAATTAAATTAAAGTAACAGCATAAGCTTCCAGAAAGCGCTTACGTCTTCGTCATATGTAAAGTCGTAACTAGAGATGCGCCGAATTGAATTAATGCGGACCAACCGAGTACCGAATTTTACTCGGTTTGACATAAACGAGGTGAGTACTCGGCCGAGTTGCTCGATATGGATTTATATAGGTTTGTGATGCCAAATCGCGAATAAACTTGTTTCAGAGCGGCACAGTTCCATGTGTGATATCAGTCCCACTTTGGATCGAATAATAATGTGTCCACAGAAAGTCTGCATGTGCGTTAGATAAGCCTTTAATTTAGAAAATTTTACCCTTCCGACCATACCGCTCAGCAGTGGCTACTCGGCGCTGGAACCGAGCTACTCGGCCGGTTGCGAGCAGTTGAAAAATCGCCGAATACGCCGAATTCCGAATTTTAATCGAGCACTCGCTCCATCCCTAGTCATAACCTTGTAGAAGATTGTGCAACAGAAAATATCAAAACCAGTTGGCGATGTGCAGGCGGTGTCATTCTTCAAGGAATCTTATATCGCTACGTCTGCAGCGTCGCCTTCCATTACAGTTCTAGAAACATCTGAACCCATAGTTCGTTACGTAACTTTAAAAACTTTTCTTTGGATGCTCCCTGTCGAGTGCTGCTCGTGGATCATTTGTTGACACCGAATATGTCTCTTTTCGACGTGCAGCGCAAGGGATAAAAAATATTTTGTACAAATATTACGATTCCAGAATTGATAGATCGCATAGATAAAGTCGACCCCCGTCTCAGAAACAAGGTTCTTTACGCTTATTTTAACGACATTCCCACGCGTTAGTATTGAGGTTGCACAGGGTGCTCGTATGCTCGACATACACACTCGTAGTGGGAGAGATAGAAAGGGGCATAACGATTTTTCCTTACGGGACGATTTCTTTCGGTCATCTAGATATCGCAAGCCGCGTTAAGGAATTCGGTGGAAATAAATTTGGGATGCGCGTTGACGAAGTCCACAGTATCTGGTGCGTGACTAATGTGTTTATTATATTATAAAGAAAATTTGAATAATCCGCGAGGTCGCCACCGGGAGAACATAAAAACGTAGCGGCATTGAGCGGTCACTCCGCCCGCCGGCGGTCAAGTTCAAGAGCGCCGTTTGCTTTGTAGCGACGTCTCTTTGCTAGCAATCTATCTATGAATAGGTTTGTTAACGCATATTGGTTGAGATATCTTCGTATACATATTAAAATTATTGCGTGATACATCTATACTAATAATATAAAGCTGAAGAGTTTGCTTGATTGTTTGAACGCGCCAATCTCAGGAAATATTGGTCCGATTTGAAAAATTCTTTCAGTGTTAGATAGCTCATTTATGAAGGAAGGTTAGAAGTAGGCTATATAACATCACGCATCAGCAATAAAAAATAATTTATATGGCAAAACAACGTTTGCCAGGACAGCTAGTAATACTATAATTGTTATACAGAATCATATCTTATAGTGCCGTCTTATTGACATAATGATACCTACAAGTAACAAATAAGTACGTATACTAAAATTGAAAGCCGGCAGGTGGCCAGTGACTCGATTGCCGTCAAATCTTACAATTACTTCGAACCCAACACAATCGGAACGTGGAAAATTAGAATTACGATGACGCGATCACCCAAGCTTATAGGTTACACAGCAATCTGTAAGCGACTGAGCTGAATATTATCTGATGCAGTTCTTTTCATATATCTTTCGTACTGTTATGCCATTCCTAAAGTCGCGCGTACCGAGCACGACACGCCCAAATTAAGCGCACAAAATTCCTGACGCAAACCTTCGCTGAACGCTGCGAATTTTGTTTCGAATATAACATCTATTATCTTAAAAAAAGTTAAAGGATCCTGTAAAGTAGGACAGAAAAATATAATTTTATCACCAAAAAACTTATAAGATTGTTTTTAGACTGGTCGAGACCCTCACAGATTTTATTTGACTCCAGTTATTATCCTAATGTAATGTTATATAAGTCGATATCTATTTCCAAATACACTTGTAGACACGTGTCTCTTGACCGAATGGAAAGGCTTACAATAAACTTAACCTCATAAAAACGTCAATACTGGCTCGTTCATCCAGTGGTCAATGACCCTTAATTCTGAAACAGATTAATTCAATTCTCACAGATAAGAAATATTTGTATGATGACCATGAAAATATAGTGACTGGCTTTAAAATTATCTATGATATTTTGTATTCAGATAATTATGTAATGAAGTTTATCTGCTGTTTGGTTATGAAATCAGATGCTCTTGCGTGAAGTTGTCTTTAGATATTACCATTATTATGATATACAAATATAGAAGATTTGAAATTAAAACTGCAATGTAGACAGACACGCGAGAAAAGTTAGTGTTAAGTAAATAAGCCTTATTGTAATAATGAACATTAGTTTTCTTACGCGATGATGTCAAGTTAAAGCTTAGTCATGTGACTGTGACTAAACTAAAATTAGTCACTGTTAGTCGTTGTTACGATCGCCTCAAGGCCGAATGGTACTTAATGCCCTTCGAGTGCAATTAATTTTTTTAATTGATTTGTTTGCGCGCGCAGCTGTCAGATCTGCTGTTAATGATTACACCGACATCTATATTTTTACCCTCTGTATTAGTCCGCTGCTGGACCGGGTCTCCTGTCACAAAGAGGGGACTTTATGTTATAGACTACCACGCCGGCCAAGTGCGGAAGTGTAGAATTCACACACCTCAGAAAATATTATATACCTTATAACATCTCAAACGTGTGCAAGTTTCCTCATGATGTTTTACTTCACCAATATCTGTATAATCTAGGGCTATTCAAAGTAACGGTCACACACGCACACCACATAGACAAGACAGACAGACAAGACTTTTAAGTATTGTTTTTTGTGTTAAGTAACGTATAAACTTTCATATGCATTTGTAAAACGCCAATATTTTGACAATACACAAAGACATTTCAAATTCATTACTACAGTATAGATAAAATAGCTCAAACTAGACCATTTTATGTCTAGGCAATAAATCTAATAGTTACTGCAATAGCCTTGGCAACAGGGTGTAACTTAGTGCTTAGTTCTTAAGTTATAGCGTTAGATCGATTGTTGGTTACAATTTATCCACGCGGAAGCGAAATTAATGCAAAAAGTGAATAAATCTATGCAAATCTAATATTTGCCGAAGGTCGCTCAGTTTTGCAAGCGTTTTATTCTTCCTGCCTTCCTTAACCTGCTCCATTGATAACAACAAACTTGTGAAACCGATATTAATTGACAGTAAACCATTCTTTGTGTTTGTGTTAAGCGACTGCTGAAGATGTAATCGCTAAATATAAATTACAAAGTTAGTAGCCGTTTGAAACGTAATGGACCATGTTGCTGCAGTGCCTATCGGTGGGAATACGACTTAGTTGGTTTCTTTCGTTATACAAAGGATTCTTTAAAATAAGTTAACACGGCTTGCAGTGGAAATTGAGGGACAAAAATCGTCACGTACGGAAATGCCGCTTCATGTGACATTCTTTCCCTGTGCGTCTCTGTATTATATGCATGCGTGTGAGTGCGTCCGAATATAAAGATTCGAGCATTCTGTTTTTTATTACCCAGGAGTGTTTTTTTTCGACCCTTTTGTTGGTCCACTGCTGGACAGGGTCGCCTTTCATAGTGAGAGGGCTTCAGGCCATAGTCTACCACGCTGGCCAAGTGCGGATTGGTGGACTTCACACACCGCAGAAAATATTATATAATTTACGACCTGTGGCTTACGGTATTACCCGCGAAGCTTTAGATCCCTAGCAGCTTTAGATTTACTGGGAAATTCGGGATAAAATTTGTCCTATTTTTTCTCATATTAAATATAGCCTATAATCATCAGAGATAACGTAGGATTCTAATGGTAAAAGAATTTTTGAAATCTGTCCAGTAGTTTCGGAGCCTATTCAATACAAACAAACAAACAATCAAATACTTCCTCTTTATAATATTAGTATAGAGGTATACATAACATCTCTAAGGTGTGCAGGTTTCCTCACGATGTTCTCCTTCACCGTTATAGCAAGTGATATTACATTTTATTTATAAAACGCACGTATTAAATTAGCGGTGCGTGCCAGGGCGTACCCTGACGCCCCGGAGTGGGAGGGTGGATTTCAAACCACCAGGCTGTCACTGTTTACTTACCAAGGGGTATGATTGTCATCATTTTTCCATCAGATGCGAAACCCTAATGCTGAACGGCACGAGATACTGCGAGTGGGGCTACAACGGGCTGGGGATCGACTATCAGGTGCTGGCCGGTCCCGCCTTCATGGCAGTCTTCACCGTCGTCGGAGTGATCCTGGGCGTGGTGGCCGATAAGTAAGTATCTAGGATTTTTAAAATCTCCATAACTAGATAACTAATCAGTTGTTTTATTAACTGACAAGTTGCTTAAAATCGGTCCAGTTACAACCATACAGATCCTTCTGATACCGTTCTTAGCATAGTACTCGTAGTTGCTTAAGTTTGCCGGCCAAATTCCCATTTAGGTATAACATTTTTACATCGCAAGGTTACACTTCAATATAATATTGATAGAAATAGCTTCTTTCATCGGCTTTCTTCTCACTGAGATCTACCTACGGTTGACGAAGAGGAAAACTGAACAAAAACTGTGTACTTTTATTCATACTTTTTCATATTACAAATGTGAATGTCAGTTTGTTACGCTTTAACGCAAAAACTACTTAACGGATCATCATTAAACTTTGCACACATATTCTTGGAGGTATTAGAAGTAACATAGGACACATTTAAAGAATTTTTTTTTTTACGAAGGTTAAGAAAATTATATGTCAAATTTTTCAAAGTATCCTAGAAAATTTAAATGCTACTCAAAGTCACTATTC